>JAURVB010012863.1:0-211374 GCA_033002965.1 Piper betle | reverse complement strand
TGACGGGCAATTGGATGAACCGAACGATGGCCATGAGGGGTGTGATGCTGACCATGTCTATGAGGAGGATTCGGTCGTTGCTGGAATCAGTGAGGAACAGGCAACTGTAAAAACCATAATTTTTATTACAAGACTCGAACCTAAATATTATGAAATAAATATGGATGAACCGATATGGTTGGTTATCAAGTCGACCGGTTATGGTTCGACTTAAGGCCACCTAGAAAATACCTATTCATGAATGAATGATGGGGTGTGAGAATTTAATGAACGGGTCATTGAACCTGGGAAATACCAATGGATGATGGGGTGTGAGAATTTAATGAAGGGGCTTGTTGAACCTATGAAATACCAATGGACGATGGGGTATGAGAATTTAATGGATGGAATCGTTGAACTGTATATATATGCAGGAGGAGGGAGTATTTCATCCCTTATCTCCATCCCAGGTGACCTTCTCATTACTGTGTGAGTATTTCATCCCTCATCTTATTTGTTTCCATTAGGATTCTTGCATGCAAGGTTTGTTAAAGACACCTTGCCAAGTTGCTAGATCTCCAACGTCTTATTCATGGGGTTCTTGTCGATTGCTTAGTTGTTTTGTAAATGGATATGTTAATAATTAAATTATCAATTAGATAATGGGGATTTGGATAATGATAATTAATAATTAATTATCATTAGAATTGCTTAAACTTTAATAAGAAATAAAGACTAAAATGAACTAATTACATCATTTAAAATTGATAATATATTAGTCATCTAAGTTGCATGTAGGTTCATGCAAAATAAAATTATACTAATGTATAATTTTATGCCCTCATTCAGATTAGGGTTCACGGGTCACAGTCAGACGAAATCACAAGTTAGGTACGTATAATAGGTAGAACATCGTACTTTCCTTGTTGATAGCCTAGGTCGGCCTGAGCCCAGATTCGACCACCATGCACTGAGTGCAACCACCTAACCGACCAAATTGTACCTCAAGCTGAAGATTTTGAAGCTCAAGCTTTCAAAGCTGCCCACAGACTTCAGCCATCACAACCACCTAACCGACCAACCCCTACTCTTGTTGGCTGCCCCAACCCTCCTTCCACTACCCCTCTCTCACACCCTAGTTTGCCCTCCACCTCCTCACCTGCTAGTCGACCCCCTCCCACCAATTTTCAGCACCCTTCCCAAACTCCAAGGGCTAGAGTTACTTGCTTTAAGTGCAACAAACAGGGCTATATTGCAGCTAGTTGCCCTACTCATTGGCTGACTTTGTTGAGGGTTGAGGATTTTAAAAATAGTCTTCTTATTATGATGATGATTCCCCTTTTACTGACTATATGGAAGAAGAGAATCTTTCTAGAGTTGAGAAACATAAACTTATCACTAGACCTTTGTTTCCCACGCCTCGAAACTTAGAGGAAGATTGCAGGAGCCACAACACTTTCCTAACCACTGGTCACATTGGTGGTTTTAAGGCAAATATGATTATTGATCCAGCCGCTAACAAGAATGTTATTGCTGCTAAAGTGGTCTAGAAGCTGAAATTGCCCAGAGAGCATCATTCCCAACCTTAAGAGCTTGTATGGCTTTTTAATTCTCATACAGTGCTAGTCTCTCAGCATTGTCTAGTATAATGTAGCACCCTTGGAGGCTGATCCATCTTGGAGAGGATGTTCTAACATTTATTTTGTTCTTAATAACAGTAAATTTAATCTTTTGCCTCAGCCATTGGATGTAGGTACTTCTCCATCCGCTTATCTCACAATAGCGGAGATAGAGCATGAGCTTGAAGACACTGACTATTGGTATGCAGTGATTGCCCAAGTTCTTCTTATGACTTCTCTTGAGGGTTCTCTGATCACCTCTGATGGTCAGACCCTTCTTGAGGAGTTTACGGATGTCTTCCCATAGGAGCTTCCACCCGATCTCCCACCAGCCAAGCCAGTCCAACATCAAATTGACCTAGTCCTAGGTGCTTCTATTCCCAACCGTCCACACTATCTGATGCTACTTGACCAACATGAGGAGCTCCAATGATAGGTGGAAGGACTCCTTGAGCATAGTTATGTCAGCAAGAACACTAATCTGTGCATAGTTGTGGCCCTACATATCCTTATAAAGGACAGGAATTAGCGCATGCGCATAGATAACTCAGGCAGTGAATAAGATTACTGTTTGCTACAATTTTTTCATTCCCCGTCTAAATGATATGCTTGAAAACCTTTGTGGAGCTTCGTTTTTCTCTAAGATTGACCTTTGGAGCAGCTACCACCAAATTTAGGTCAAGGAAGGGGATGAATGGAAGATTGCCTTCAAGACACAAGAAGGATTATATGAGTGGCTTGTGATACCTTTCAGTCTCTCTAATGCTCCTAGTACTTTTATGCGGCTTATGAACGAGGTACTTCATCCCTTAATTGGTACGTGTGTTGTCATTTACTTTGACGATATCTTGTTACATAGCAGAGATGTCACTAGTCATGTGGAACATCTTCGGAGTGTTCTTACTAAATTGCATGAGGAGAAATTATTTGCCAATACCTCCAAGTACTCCTTTGTACCCAAAGTCATCTTTTTAGGTTATGAATTTTCTAGTGATGGACTTACACCTAACATGTCCTAGGTTGAAGCTATAAGGAGCTGGCCACCCGTACTGCTCTCTTTCAAGTGAGATCTTTTCATGGTCTTGCCAACTTTTATCGAAGATTTATTCATAATTTTAGCTCTATTATGGCCCCTATAATTGATCTTATGAAAAGAGGTGATTTTCGATGGACATCTAAGGCAAATAAAGCTTTTGCTAAGATTAAAATTCTTCTTACTGTGGCCGCTTGCTTAGCCCTACCAGATTTCAGCAAGTTATTTGAGGTAGAGTGTGATGCCTCCAAGTCTAGCATTGGTGTGTACTTAGTCAAAATAAAAGACCGATATCTTTCGTTAGTGAGAAGTTGTGAGGTGCTCCTTCACATTATAGCACTTATAATGTGGAACTTTTTGCTGTCATTCGTGCAATACAATTCTCACACCATTATCTTCTTCTGAAGGAGTTTGTTCTCTTTTCAAATCATTGGGATCTTAAATATTTGCAGGGACAACACAAACTTAGTTCACGTCATGCTCATTGGCTCCCATCTCTTCAGAATTTTACTTTCACCTTCCATCACAAACCGGGTGTTAGTAATTGTGTTGCTAATGCTCTTACCCGCCACCATGCTCTCCTTACTTAGTAGATAGAACTTCTAGGTTTTGAGTTGATCGAGGAGATTATTCACACAAATTTTGATTTTGGTGCTATTGAGAATGGTGAGTCCCATCCAACTTATACGATTTTTGACGGATATTTATTTCGGGGTACTTCTTTATGTATTCTCATTGCCTCTCTTCATACTTTGGTCATACATAAGGTACATAATGCTAGTCATTTTGTCGTTGACAAAATTCTTGCCTTAGTTTATGCACGATTTTATTAGCCTTTTATTGACTGTGATGTTGCAGCTTTTGTGAAGAGATGTTTTGTTTGTCAAAGAGGAAAAGGAACAATTAAAGCAAGGATGCACTCATCATTGCCTATTCCTAAAGGTCCTTGGATCGATGCTGCTATAGGCTTTGTGGTAGGTCTTCCTATGTGCTTGCATGGTTAGGACTCTATATTTGTTGTTGTAGATCGATTTACCAAAATGACTCATTTCATTCCTTGCAAGGTGAACTATGATGTGACCATGATTGCTAAATCTTTTCTTTAATCGCTATCATGGGATACCTTCTTCTATTACTTTTGGCCGCGATACTCGCTTAATGAATATTTGTTGGAAACACTTGTGGAACCGTTAAGGTACTTCCTTGAAGTTAAGTAGTCGATACCACCCTCAGATTGATGGTTAGACAGAGATGGTTAACAGATCATTGGATGATATGCTACTAACATAGGTCAAGAATTTTGGTTGATGGGATGTTGCACTTCCAAAGATTAAATTTGAGTTCAATTGAACCAAAAATTAAAATACTAGGTCTTCTCCTTTTCAGATTTTGTTGGGGGCTTATCCTCGTGGTCCGTTGCAGTTACTCTCTTTGCCAGCCAATGATGTTATTCCTAGTTCTCTGGAGTCTTTGGATTGATCTGGTGAATTCTATTCATACTCAGGTTGCTTCCAACTTTAAACCTGTTTATGATAAATACATGATTTGTGCTGATCGTCACACGCAGAGTGTGTCTTTTGATGTTGGTAACCTTGTTTAGGTTTACCTCTTCAAGGATCGATATCCTCAGGGGCAATGTAACAAGCTGAAACTGAAGTTGGGATCGTATACTATTTTGGAGAAGTTTGGTGACAATGCATACGGGAATCAATATGATTCTATCTTTGTTTGGGTTGGAACATAAGTGTTACTTTTCATATTGTTTTCGTGCATCCTTACTGTTGTGAATTTGAGTCATAACTCGAAAGCAAGTTCTTTTGAACCCACTGGAATCATTTAGTACTTTAAATCCATCTATACGGGTTGAGGATGAATTGCTTAATTACTCTTTTAATAATAAAGCTTATTCAAGAAAGTTGAAGAAGAATAAAACAAAGGAGCAAGATTAACTTATTTGCTTTTAACAAGAGAGTTATGTTACTAATGACGTCGGTTATACTTTTCATGAGAGAGTTGTGCTACCAAACAAGTATTGGTATAATAACTTCTTACTTACTTTTAGGGAATTGAGAGTCTTCAGTGTATATATGTCCAACCAACTTGTAATTTTTTAAATAGGACTTGATGAAAAAATAATAATTCAATTTTAATATTTCTTGTTGCTTTTGTTAAAGCTTGTACTATTCATTTTGCTTTCGTTAAAGCTTTAGTTTGGATCCGGGTTGCACGAATCGGCATCGCACCGATCCGATTTCAGGGCCGAATCGGTCGGCCCCGAATCGGTCCCCGAATGGCCCGGTTTCGTCCGATTCCAACCGATTTAACTTAGAATCAGAATCGGCCGATTTAAATTAGAATCGATTTTTTAAGAAATTACTAAAATACCCTAAGTATGATTTTTATTAAATTATTTAAGCATGGGTAAAATGGTAATTTAGATTTTAAAAACCCAAAATCAAACCCGCTCCCCCACACACCGCCGCCGCTCGTCCGCCCGCCGCCGCCCCGTTTCCGCCCTCCGCCGTGCGTTCCCGACTCCGGGCTCGCCGCCAACCGGGCTGCCGACCTCGCCACCGACCTCACAACGTCGCTGCTGACGTGTGGCCAGACCGAATCGGACTGTGACGCACGAATCGACGCCGACTCCGGGCCACCGATTGTTCGTTCGACCGGGCTACCGACATCCTCCGACATCGCCGCCGCAAGACTCGCCACCGACCGGGCCTCCGGCGACAGCGGGGGTAAAGAGCGGAGGGTGGCATTCTCGTAATTAAAAGTTGACTTGAGTCTAACTAGAATTAAAAATAATAATTAATTCTAAATAATTTTAAAAAATCTTTAAAAATATTTAAAAATATCATAAACTATAATACACAGAATAATATCAAAATAACATCAATACCTAATCTTAATATATTTATATTATAAATTATCAAATTATTATATATGACTGATTAAACTAATTTATACCGATTCAACTGAACCAATTCTTGGCCAATTCAGACCGATTCCAATTTCAATTCCGACTCCCTGAAAAACCGATTCCGATTCATACAACCATGGTTTAGATATGCCAACTTACTAAATCTCACGTTCAGATGGCATGGGTGGGTGTTTAGAAATTTTCTGTCAATGAATAGAAATTTTTTATATGTCAACGAAAAGAAACTCTGTCCATGTTACCATGTTATTGGATCTTACAACCTCCCTCGGTTGTTAGGTGGAACTAAAAAATAAACATTCTAAACACATCCATAACGCTCTTAGATCATCCATATACAATATCTCCCCGATGTGAGCATCATCTATAAGCAAGTAGTTAGTAAAGATTTTGCTGATTAGATGAAAACCACTTTAGAAATAGATAACCTACATGATGGGGCACCAAACATTTAAACACCTAACAAAATGTTCTAGGCTATCATAACTATAAAAAAACTATCAACTTATATTCTAGCGCCGGCCACAGCATGGCCAAACACGATAAATACACAGACACGGATGAAGAACGACTGGAACCAATTTTGCCATAGAGATGAGATACAATCAATTGGAGAATTAGCACCAAATTTTGAAAAGAAATCTTACATAACAGCTAGTAATTCGACAAAGACACAAGCTTCTGGCATCAACAAAATTTCATTTCAACCAGTAGTAAAGTAAACGGCGGTTCTAAAGCATGCTTTAGTTTCCCTAGCTGGACATCATGACTTGCTCACACGATTGGAGGGCCTGGCCAGCAAAAATCTCACATCCACATCTGGGTCCTCACTCAGCTCAACCAAACATGGGCGGATTTTCTGATCCACAACCTAATGTGAGTCGGGCACACAAATATCACAAAAAACGTGTTGCAATGTACATGAAGTTATATGAGCCATGATACACATTATTGGGCATAAACGAAAACGAAAAACAGACTCACAGTTTGGTCAACAATGGGAACAAGAGACTGCAACACTTTTGCCACATTAAATTTGATATTGGGAACCCTATTAAGGAGAGCAGCATTGTAAACACCTGCCATCTATGCGAACATGAAGAATGTGGAAACAACCGGAAAACATCATGCTCAATATTACCTGTCCTTTGAAGCATTAACAACCACGGGCAACAGTTTTTGGCATGTGATTTCCGGACCCATAACAGGAGCAAGAAGAGAGATCGCACGAAGAATGGTCATCCGGTATAAATAATGAGGGTTATTGATCATGTTCAATACCTACAAATGGAATCAACTACTTATACACATGAACTAAAGGCATCATAAATGCGAAGTGGTCTCAACTTAAATGACCAACATTTACTTTGTGATAAGGTGCTACATGGTGAAACCCTGAAATCAGTAATCTATTAAACAAAGATTACAGCCTAAAGAACATTATTAAGCACATAATTGCAAGCAATAAAGAGGTCAAACCTGAGGAATTATATGCTGCATTGCCCAATCAGGCCCAAATTCTTCAGCAAGGCGTTTCAAATTGTTTGCAGCTGCATCTCGGATTGAGTATACCTGCAGCAGAATAAAATATTGGCTGTAAGAATATATATATATATATCAGATAGAACATGCCTGGTTAATGCATTTTTATTTAGTCTTTCCATTAGATGCAAACAACAAACCTTATCTTCTAACCATTGCATGCAAAGGGCACCTAGCTTATCGTCAAAAAGCTCACACCTAGCTGGCTGGCCAAAAGAGGGATATACTCAATGATGGCCAAACGAACCCTCCAATGCCTGTCTTCAGCAAGCTCAACAATAGCCGGCAAGAGAGATTGAGACAACAAATCAATTCCAATAACCTGCATTTAGAAGGAAAGTAAATGAATGGCGAGCAAAAGCTAAACCATTCCACCACCTAAACTAAATATAAATGAACACTCTACAGCATCTCCAGGACAGATAAAGGATTCAGTAGCATCAACAATTAAGCATAATAAAATCAAATAACATGCTGAGATATCTCAAACCTGATTCACTTGATCCAGTTTGCTGATAATATTGAGCCTAACATCAGGAAATTCATCCTTCAAAAGGGAAAGAAATATTGGAAGAAGTTGCTCAATTGTTGCATCCTGTACATTTGCCAGCAGAACATATAAATCAAGATATGAATGACACAAAATTTAATCAGCAAAAATACAGTTACAATTCACCTGATATCCTCGATTAACAAATATCAATCCATGAAAGGCTTGTTACACTTAATATATAACTGGTAAAACATTGGAGGCAAATCGATACTGAAAATAGCACAGCTTTAGAATACTTACTTTTCCTAAAACTGGAGCCATTCCCATTATCACTGATGCCAAAGCAGATCGCACATGCTGTGAAGAATCAGAAGACAGTTCCTGAATATCAAAAAGCAGTGCTGTTAGCACACGCATCAAAGACTGTTACCTGCAAGCAAATGTCAATAAGGACACAAGAAAAATAAACAATATGCATTTGCTACCTTCACACAAGGAAGAATGTGTTGTATTGCCAGTTGTGGGTTCAAAATCCGGCAGAACTTGGTCACTTTTCCAGCTGCAGCTATCCGCACTTCAGCTTCATTATCACGAAGGAGCCGCACGTATGCAGGGACCAAGTCCGACCTATTACCATTAGGTGTTTATTAAGATGAAACCCATACATATCAATATTCACATGATTGAACAAAAAATATTCTGCATGACAATCATATATTCAGCAATAGAAACTTGACTCGAAACATTAAGTTTCCTACAAATAGATGGAAAAGATCTACATATATAGATACCCATAAGTCCCCAGTGAAAGGTCAATGCATCAATACAATAATTTCTACCATAAAAAGGAACACAAATGCTACAATATTTTACAAGATAGGCCCACAGTACCAGCTCTAAGAGCATCAACTTCATGCATCCCCAAGAAACTGCCAATTTATCAAAGGGAAAAAAAACTCACCTAGTCGGCTCAGGGCCAACGGCTTCACATAGCTCATACAGCTGATTTGCTACCATATATCGCACACGCCATGATTTGTCCTATCAATTAACAAAAATAAATTATTACATCAAATGAACCTAATTAAGGCAAAAACTTCGGGCAAATTTGTATTCAAACGAAAGAACAGCAGTTTGACACAATCTGAATAAAGTTTTACCAACATTCATCGAACCCAAACTCAATAGGGCACGCTAAAATAGTACCTGTGAGAAATTAACAATTACAGGAAGAATATGAGCCACACAGTCTTGGGGCTCAAGCAACTTTCCAAGTGCTGCACAACCCTCAACAGCAAGCAGTCTAACAGAATCTTGATCTGTACAAAACAAATTTCAAATACAAGAAATTCAACGAATTAAGACAGCAGAGAATAGAAACAATATTTAAGAATGCCCAGACAAATGTAAAGTTACATAGTAAAAGTACCAGCTATCTGAATTAGCAATTTCAGACTCCCTAATTGAATGAAACCATATTCTTGCAGAAAAGTGGAACACTAAATAAATTTATTTAAAAGAAATTTTTCATAGAAAACACCAACAGAACTGTGACAATTGTATAACTAAAATTTTTTTCATCAAGTTTCTCAAGAGTATAATTATGACATTAGTCAATCCTCCCTACTCTCATTGAATTCTATGTCCACAAAATAAAATTTTGGTTTTCAGTAATTTCCTCCCAAAAAATGAAAAAGAAACTCTCAAGAACTTTGAAAATACAGAACCTGAACTGTCATCAAGAAAACTAATTTTATGACATCAATCATACAAAAGTAAACTGCCCAGCAGCAGAATTTATTAAGCTTTACCATCCTGCGTCAGATCCTCAAAAATTGACATAATATCAGTCTTCAGATGGGCCGGTTCAACTGTAGCTGCAAATTTTCCCAAGTTTGAAGCAGCAGATCTTCGAACCATAGGCATGTCATCTTGACATAACTGACTGTAAATAGATCTAAGCTCTGCTTTCAACTGCTCCGGTGCACTTGGGTAAGCAATATGAAAAAGCCCACATGAAGACACCCGAGCTGTAAACCATTCACCCGCAGCCAACCTCTATTACCAAAACAAGCACGAAAATGAAACTTAAACAAAGTATGAATGAATAAATACTGAGGTTTTCTATAAAAGTTTTGGTTATAAATAATGAAGCCAAAAGGGTATAGTCACAAACATGTTTTCAACTATCACATTGTGAGCCTGAAGAATTTAAAGAAGTAAAATAATTGTGCATCAGGCTTGTTTTCGTTCTTATGTTCATTGATAATAAACCAGAAAAAATCTATTATATCATAGTATTTTACAATGGCAACAAATGTGAAAAGGCTAGCTCTTGAACGCTGACAGATATAGTATCAGTAAGTTGGAACACGATCTCATTTAAAATAACACAGACACCAAAAAAAAATGCTAAAGTATTAATACTTAAAAAACCGACAATTATTAATCAAAAACCTGGTAGCAGACTATATAAGCATTAACTAATAGCTTAGTTAGGACGAAGAAGACTACACAAAGCGCTACGATCTATAACCAAGCAAAAGTAGTAAAAAAGGCTACCTTCACCAGAGGGATGAAATAATCCACCAAATCGCTCTCCTTCATCTGGGCACCTATTCTACACAAAGATTCAACCGCTTTATCCCTAACACAAGTTTCCTCAACAGTGCACAACGTCTCCAATGGAGGAAGCAATACATGGGCATATTCAACACCACCAACATACGGAATAAATACTCCCAACTCTTCGGCCATGGCAAGAAGTACTTCGTCATCATCATCATTATTTTCACTTAAGAAAGGAATAAGCTCTTTCCTGGTTCTTTCCTCACCCAGGGCACGTGCAATGGTAGATAGACGACGGATAGAGTTCAAACGCAGTTGGATGTCTTCATTTTTTAATTCGTCAATCAATATAGCAATTGGATACAACGGTTCATCAATCATAGCCATCTCCTTCTATCAAGCTTATGACAACTGCATATGAAAGACCAAAGAAAAAAAATCAAACATATAGATACACAAACGAAGAACTAGGAAAGGAAAACAAGAACACCATTTCACGATTATCAGCCATTGTTTCCCAAATGATTGGAGTTCAGGACACAGATCTTATTTTTTCATTGAGCCAGACCATGATCTAAATACATAATTTAACCAACAAATTGTAAAGGACAAAAATTGGCAAGGCAAAATGCACAATGGTAGCAATACACACAGAAAACAGAAAATTGCAAAGGCACCAAAAAATTCGCCCAGCATAAAAGAACTAGTTAAAATCCTGCCATGATAATATTACATATCTATCTATCAAGTTGTTAACTTATAAATGTCATTTACAAACAACAAATATTCGAAAATTATAAATGATGTGAATTAATGCATGTGGACATAAGGAAGCACTCAAACAAGTACCTCGGCGTTGCTGTAACCAGAATAACCAAATAAAAACCACCGCAAACTAACAAAATGGTAACTTTGCATTGCAGGAGTACAGCACGCAAGAGAATCACCCCATTCGTTAACCAACACATACAACCGCAGATGTCAGCAGCCTCCTAAAGCTTCACAATTTTTTAATCACCAGCCCATTTTCGAGCTGGAGCCCGGGTAAGGAAATATTAAAAAAAATGAACCTTTTCCAACAATCAAAAAACGAACTTGTTATAACAAACTACACGACCCAGAAGCACCACTACACATTTTCCACTCGAAATTGCCAGGCCCAAACATTACCCAGAACCTCACACCGGCGATAATCCCAGTCACCATAACCGACAGAACCACCCCCAGATCTCCCCAGATCTTCATCAATACCACCCCAAAAAACCCAATCCCACACGCACATCGGACAGAATTTCACCCAACAAAACAATTCTCATCAAAAACAAGTAAACAGCAACGAAACGAAAGAGCCAAAAGAACAAGAATTTCACATCCGAAAGCAACGCAGCAAACCCTAGCGTAATCGAAACACAGCAGGACAAGACGCGAGAGAAAAGGCAGCTAGAAAAAGCACGTACCTTGGAGACGAGCGGCGGCGGCGATGGAGGAGTTCGCCGGCGAGCAGGAGCGGAGATCGCGGAAGAAGAAAGACGTCGAGATGTGAGAAGTCGACTTTGGGGAGCATTTTTTCAAGCGATTCTTCATGGATGGGCCGCATTTGCTACTGTTTGTGGGCCTAGTGTTGCCACGTCGGCCCACTTTCCATTAGGGAGGTTTTCGTTGCTTACAATGGGGCAGGATCATGATTTTAACATATATATATAAAGAGGGTGGGGCGGCTTTACTGCAGCACAGCCAAGGCTGTGCTGCAGTGTTTTAGCCGTTGGATAAAATCCAACGGCTGAAACAAGCCCCTACTTCCCCTTCTCCATAAAAAAAAGGTTTTGCCGCCGCCGGCCGCCGCGTCGCTGCCACTCCGGCCTACGCCGCTACCCCCCGGCCGACGTATCGGGCGGGGGACGGGGTGTCGGATCTAGCCGCCCCGCCGGCCCGCCGCCCGGCCGCCGTGCGACACGGTCCCCCACCCCGCCATCCGCGCGCGACGCCCGCCCCCACGGTCCCCGCCCGCCACCGCCGCGCGCGCCCCTCGGCCCCTGCCGCGCCCCTCGCCCGACCGCCACCTCGCCGAGCCCCCTCGGCCCCTGCCGGCCACCCCGCCGCACCGTGCCGCCCGTCCGCGTCGCCGCCGGCCCCCCTCGGCCTCGGCCCGACCACGCCGCGCCGTCGCCCCCGTCCCCGGTCGCCGCCGCCGCCCCCCGCCCCGGGCCGTCGCCGTGGCCGGGCATCGGGGGCGCCGCCTCCACCGTCGCTCTTGCGGCGCCGCCGCTTTTTTTTTTTGATCTTAGCCATTGGATGCTAATCCAACGGCTAAGATCGTTCTCCAACACAACCAAGATGGCTGTGCTGGAGAACAGCAACCTTTTTTCCATATATAAACACAACTAAATGTTACACTATAGTCATACATTTGATGGCCCTGGGAAATTTTTTCTTTTGTTGGTAGGCTAAATCTACCTTTGTGTTTGAGTGAGGGATATTTTTAAAATTTTATTGGACATTTGTTTGTGAGTGGAAATTTTATACGAAATTTCAAGAAAATTTTATCACAAAATAATTTTCATTATTGTTATAAAAAATGACCGAGTTCAGAAAATAACGTTTAGCGATTACAATATTTGAAAAAAATAAAAAGGCATCAACTCCTCTATCACTTTATATTCTCTCAATATTCCAATAAAAAGGCTTCAAATAACACAACCAAAGTCCCCATTAATCATGAAGTTGATTAAAAATAAAATAAAGGAAGAAGTGGGTAAATTTTTCCCGATTGGTAAACTCACAAATCTCAGCTCTTATAGTTTTAAATATTGTATTATATTGATCATTCAGATTCCCCGTATCCCACCTTGGTGCATTTATTAACCATTTTATATTAGTTACATATTTTATAATATGATATATTCCTAAAATCCGTTTTTTTTCATATTCTAACCAGTTTTTAGTTATATATTGATTAAAAAAAGGATAATTTTCAAATTTCTTGTATAATTTTTGCGTACAATTTCAAAATCAAATTAAAGTTTGACCTATTTGAACCAATCTATGTCATATCGTATCTTATATTGGCTATAAATTCAATTTTTAAAAGTTTAATTTAACAGCCCACTTATTCTTGAAGGTTCCAACAAGAAGGCTAAATATAAATGAACTTAAGCTAGAAAGAAAAAATATCTTAAATTTTCACATGCACAAAATATAGATTATGAGACCAAATTACTTTCGCTTAAGCTACCAAAAAATATTCTATTAAACTAGTTCAACATCTAACACATGCAAAAAATCCATATTTTGTAGACAAGCCAGGTAAATATTTTGGGGTTATAATAAAGAGGGAAAATTAGTTATGTGGAGGCTTGACTACAAGACCTAACATCAACAAAGCTAGCATCCGCATGTAATTGACAATTTTTAAACATGAATAATTTGTATTTGCATCCCTTCCGTTTGGATCTCGTAGCTATTTCTCCTGCATGTAAGAATTGGAATAAATATAGAAGATCTTGATCTGACTTACAAGTCATAAACTCCACTTGACCCGATCAACAGAACTGTACAAATACCACAAGAAAAGTAATCATAATTCTACTGAACAACGATAATATATATATAGATAGTATTCTAATATGGCCTCTCGCCAACATAGTTCCCCGGGGGATCATAGTTGCAGGTCATGAACACGTCCCCGTCCTGGCACACCACCCTTGCGCACCCCACCCGCCAACTCCTCCTCCACACTATCTGCGTATAGTGCCCGCACAACCTCCCCTCCTCGCACGAGTTCGTGGCGTAGTCGTAGTACTTCTCCTCGCCCGCCCACGCAGCAACGGCGTCGCCCGGCGTCCATGCGTCGCCGCTGCCCCAGTACACGTTCTCCCCGAGCTTGAACCCGTCCTCGGGGAACGAGTGCTGGAGCCGGCAGTCGCCCCGCCGCTGCCCCGCCCACCACCTCGCGTACCTCTCCAGCTCGAAGTCCCAAGACAGGGGGAGCTCCCAGTGGCGAGCGCGGACGAGGTTGTGGGCGAAGAGGAATTGGAGGGATTCGGCGATGCAGCCCCAGCAGAGCTGCTTGGATGTGGCGTATACGGTTGCGTTGGGTGGAGATATTGGGGAAGAAGATGCGAGGGGCCGATCGAGATTAATGCAGACGAGGAGCAAGAGGAGGAGTAGATATGTAGTAGTCAGAGTACTGCAATTGCCCATTTTGGTGAATGCTAGAATATTGTTAGAACTTTAATTTGCCGTTGGGCATTGGGGGATGGGATATTGGTGCCACAAAATTATGTGCATGTAGCAGTGCTGAGGGAACTTGGCGAGTTTGTGTTAAATATTACGAGTTCAAGGTGTGAGTGATTGATTATGATTTGGAAGGATGTGTGTTCTAGAATGCCCGTGAACAGACGGATGTGAACGCCCGTGACTCTCATTTGTACTCTCATTTGTTGTCTAATTGGTTCTCAGTACGTTATGTTTGGCCGGGGCGAAAACCGTGATCTTTTTTTATTATTATTATTATTATTATTATTATTATTATTATTATTATTATTATTATTATTATTATTATTATTTCATTTTTGTAACGTGTGCTTTGACTATTAAAAAATGAAATGCACTTGATATCGGCTGATACCAAAAAAATAAACTAATAAATCAATTGATAATTTATAAATTAGCAATAAACTAGTAAGTCAATTTCATTGGATATATAAAATATACAAAAATTTAAAATGGTCGATCTTATTTACTAAAAATAATATATATTTAAAATATTCCATAAAAAATTAGTTAATGTTTAAAATCTTAAAAATTAATAAATTGAGAAGAAATCATTTACACCACAGTCCACCAAAACCTATTATAATCTATCAATGTTAAAATTCAGTTAATATATGACGAATGATAATCGCTTGCATTTATTATCACTTAATAAATTAAGTTTTGTTCATATATTATTACATAGGCGAAATAGGCTAAGGTATTGCTGGCATTGTTTCTTTTATTTTGGTCGAAAAAGTGCAAGGAGCGATTTAGATTATTAAAGTGGTAAAAAGTAATTTTGTATATAGTAGGCTAAATTTATGCTAAATGTGAAAGCCTTGAGATTGATAAAATAAAAAATGCTGTCGAAGATGCCTCTTTAACAAAAAATCCAATTCAGTGCAAGTACCAATTGATGACTTGCCTTCACTCACGATATGGTTAAAGCTGTAATGTTTAATTTAAATTAATAATGTTTTTATTGTGCTATTTGGTAGACCATCATGAGAAAAAAAATTATATGAAGGAATGTTTTCTAAAAAGATTTTCAGTGTTAGCTAAATATATACTTATAGTAATATTATTTATTATGATTTAAATAATATTTTTATATAATTTCTTATAAGGTACTGTATATATAACTAAATGTAAAATGGTGGGAATAATTTTTTTTACTGTATTAAGCAAGTTGATTTATCTTTGAAAAATATAAATTTCCTTACTTTACTCAGTTCTCTTATATATATTTATGTATTCTTATTTCTGTTATAAATTTAAATTTTTTAGTTTTTATTTTAATTTAAGAATAATTTGTCAACATTATTAAATAAATCAAATATTTTATCATGATTCTTATTAAATTTTAAAAATAGTGATAGACAATTTTTTTTATTATGTTCAAAATTTCCTTAGCTATTTAATTTTTTTTACTTTTTTTATATTGACATTTTAATTTTTTTCCTAGTCTTTATCTTATTGTCGTTTTTTGCATAAATTTTGTCGCTTTTATTTTATTATGATAATGAATTTTAATTTCTTACTAAATCAATAAAGAGGTAAAAATAATTAGGATATTTATGACAAATGAGAAAAATTATAGGAGACCTTTTTTGTCCGTGTATGAGACATTTTCCCTTCACGTCTCCTCTTGTTCATAAGGACCAACACTCAAACAAGTATATAAGTTGAAATATTTTGAGCTAATATATAATTAGGCAGGAAGAATCACAAGCTGGCAAACAAAGAAATACGAACATGGATTCAGATCAAAGAAATGGATCAAAACCGTTCAAAATGTAACTCATGCCACGAGCCTTGTCTTCGCCTGATTTAGTAAAGGCTTGGCATATAGAAGTTATAAGTTATAACCATCCACCGAAACCTTAATAAGCGCTTTGTCCCATCTTTTAGAAACTAAGCTTAGTTTTGTTATTTGAATCTATTATGTAAGTGAAAAGTTGAACAGAATATTAGGAAGTAACATTGAATATAGATGTAAATTTGTTAATTGAAAAAAATATTGTAGAAAGAGTTCTCTAAGTTTATAAATAGGTATTTGAATGTTCATGTTAAATTGAGAGTCACAAGTTGAACTCTCTAGTGAATTTATTAGTAGGTTTTATGGTTTTAATATGATTTGGTTAAGTTCCTATTCATAATTGTATTTTATATCTTTTATCTTAACATAGTAGTGTAGAGCCTGACTTGAGTAAAGACCTGTGAAGTGTAATTAATAACAAGTCATGCTTGATTAGATACAACTTAAAATATGACTACATAGAGTCAAAACATGAAGTGGCCACTAAAAAATTGTATATGAAAATTTTGCACGACTTAAAGAGAGTAAAAGAAACTCACTTTCAATTCATTGAGGGATATAACATTTTAGAAGAAAACTTGAGAGGTCAAATGTGAGGCAAAGTTAATAGACCTAAGAGAGGGAGACGTCATAAGTTTGGAGCGAAGGGGACAAGAAAACTCTCTTTCACGTCTATCAAAAGATACAAAATGAATGAAAATATGTTAAAGAATGTGACAAAATAGAAGAGAGATGTTAAAAAATGTTCTCTTTGTCATCTATCAATAAAATAGATAACTTATTTTGAAAGAATGAAGCGAGTGTATTTACACCAAATAAAGCATTATGAAGAGGCGAATAAAGCAAGTTCAACTAGGACAAGGAAGTTGGAAGTCATGTAAATAAAATTGAGGGCATGAATGCACGAATGAAGCAAATTAGGCTTGAAAGAAAATGTTGAAAAGTAAGCTTAAATTTAATATTAAATTAAGCTTAATGGAAGATGTTCAAAAAATAAGCCTAATTTTCATATCAAATCAACCACAGAATGTTGAAAAAGTAATCTTAATTTTAATATTTAATATTTAATATGGCTTAAAGAAATATGTTGAAAATAAAATCTAATTTTGTTATTAGAATCTTTTAGGTAAGTGAAAAGTTAGGTAACATTGAATATAGATGCAAACCTACTATGAAAATAATATTATATAAAGGGTTTCAAAGTCAATAAATAAATGTTTGAATATTCATGTTGAATGGATACTCACAGGTTAAACTCCATAATGAATTTACTAGGAGGTTTTATGGTTTTAATGCAAATTTATTAAGATCTTTCTTTTAAAAAAAGAGTCATGTTGTCGTCATATTTATGTTTTATTATTAATGTAATATTTTCAAGTTCTTGCTAAATTTCAACCTCTATCGTGACCGAATTCACTAGGGAAGAGCTCAATCTGTGGAGATTCACTAGTATAGAATAAGGTCATGAGATCCATTATGTTCAATGCAATTTTGTTATGTTCCTCTTTGTATTATTATATTGAATTGTCCTCATATTCATAATTTGTTGTAATTAAGTTCTTTAGCTTTATCTTTGCCTCCATCACAGTGGTACAAAGCTTGGTTCGGACAAGGACTTGTGAAATGTGATAACAACGTATCATATTTAATTAGATGCAACTCTAAATATTACTACATAAAATCAAGAGATGAAGCCACATTGAAGAAGATATTGGGCGACTTGAAGAGAGGCAATAAAATTCTCTTTTAATTTATTAAGGGATATGACATTGTGAAAAAAGGCTTAAAGAGGCTACAGATAAGGCAAGATAAACGGCTTACTTTTTCAACATTATTGATTACCTAGGCATAAGCAACTATACCTTAATAATAAATTGTAACACCCCAAATCCGATTCACACTCGTGAACCAAATAGGCATGTCAAAGGCCCCGGTTAGGTCAACTAACCAAAACCCAACTCGTGTGGATCTAATCTTGGCATCTTAAGATGAAGATACGACTCGTCAGGCATGGATGAATGCACAAAACCCTAACATGATACTATATGGATAGCATGTAAACTAATTTACACACCAACAATAATTGTGATAAATCAATAAAAATTCTAAAAATAAAACGGACAAATCTCTCCTAAAAGTGCAATTAGGGGCCACCCTGTCAAAATAATATATACAAACATATATGCATATATCAAATATTTGCATTCGCACAGAATCTAATCTATGCTGTATCAATCACGAAACTTAGGTCTCGACCTGCCTGTAGTCTATTCATATTTCACATCATATCATCATGTCTTAGCATTTAATCACAACATATCATTATATCTTAGCATTAATCACATCATTCTCAATGTAATAACATCGTAAACAAAATATTAACCACTCTATCGGCTGACATGTGTGTGCAAGCAACATTATTGCTCCTTCGTTCAGGGTGGCACATCCAACTCATAATTATCACCTATATATAATATAAAAATATGTCAGTAACAAGTGTTACTGGTCCAAAATATAACTATAACAAATTGGCTATGAGAGATAACTCTCATATGAAGAAAAACATTCCTATGTTTCACCAGAACTCTCGGAAGGGCACCTACTGAGGAGCTACCATGTTGTAGACCTTGTAGCATCCTAAACTGACTGCTTTACTGATGCCTCTCTCGGCATTTTTCTCATTTCATTTTCCTGGTCCATCAGGACTACAAGTATATCCTAAGCCCTCTCCTTTCCTCCATAATTCTCCTAGCCTTAAGCACGAAGACCAAGTACTCTCAGGCAGTCGCCTTTAGTACCCTTGAACCGCAAGTCCAAACATGCGTTGTACTTAACGTTAATAGTAAACCTCCACGTTCTCCACTTTGACTCTCACGTGCATCAGCTCATAGTACGTGCAAGTTGGTTTCACCATCTCTCACCTCACTGAAAGCTTGATATAATAATATATATATATATATATATATGTATATGCCTGGGAAGGGATTCATATAATAGGCCCGAAGGCAACTTGTGGTGGATCTTATTTTCAAAATCATCCTCGAGGGTTATTAATCTAGAAAACTGTTTGTCTAAATGACCCAAGTTAAGTGGGATCTGATAAAATGTCACTTATGTAACACCCCGTTTCGGCTCACCCGTGAACCGACCCAGAAATGTCACTGGCGACCGAACCGTTCGCTAATCTACTGGTTCGTTTAAGCCGACCCGGATCTGCCATCGGCGTCTCAAGATGGAGATGCAAACATGAAATGCATGAATGGGAACGATTGGGTTCTAACGCAGTCCTACATGCATGCTATGATGTACAAGCAAAAACAAGACAAAACAATAAATGAGAAACCAAAAGAAAATATATACTATTACCTAAAAACGGACAGAGTTTCCCCTAAAAGTGCAATAAGGGCCAACCTGTCCACAACAAAGGTATATAAATATTTTATCAAAATACGACAAAACATAACAATCTACCGCGACATTTCATTATTATCTCATTTGTTTTCATCTAAGCCGAGGCTGAACTCCAAGGCTCCCTGCTCATTCACATCTATCTGTTCATTTCATAACAGGCAATTCATCAAGACAAAAACATTCTAACAATCATTCACACAGCATTAAACAACCATCATTATACATTACACGCGGCAGGTACATGTGTGCGCGGTTCCGTGCTACTCCTCCGCAGTCCCGACAGCTTTCATTGCTCGCATTCCTCACCTACATATATATAGAAAAACCGTCAATAACGAGTGTTACCGGCCCAGAAAATAACTAATATCAATCTGGCACAGGAGAGCAAACTCTCCTGTTGAATGAAAACCATATACTTCCTCAAGAACTCTCATCAGGGCACATACGGGAGCCGTCGCCCTCGGGTCGACAGCGTCCCCCTTTCTTTCTCATTCTCATACCTTGGCCATTTCTCTATTGCTTCTCGCATCAAATCTCATTCTTTTCCGCCCTTTGCACCTTCCATATTACTCCTGGCCTTGAGCACGAAGGCCGAGTACTCTCAGGCGGTCGCCTTTAGTACCCTTTGAAACCACAAGTCTAGACATGCGCTACAATGCAGTACCCGTGAACCTCCACACTTCTCCGGGTTTGAGGAACTCAAAGGTGGAGTTGTCAGGATCCCTCGGGAATGAAACGGCCTGCACACCATTCCATAGCCCACTATCGACTCACACGTGCCCTCTCGCGTAGCACGGTAGTCGGATTTCCCTCATCCAATCTCTCACTGAAAATGCGAAAACTATACATATATATAGGGCTAGGTTGGGATTTATACAATAGGCCCGAAGGCATCGTGAGCTGGAACTGAAGTTCGAAAACAAACTCGAGGGATCTCATCCTCGAGGGTTATTAATCTGGAAAATCGTTGGCTAAATGGCCCGAGTTAAGTGGGATCCGATAAAACGCCACTTAACTCGTCCTGCACATGATAAATCAAATACACAATAGAGTAGCGTAAAAACAGAGAACGAGTCCTAAACGGACCTAGTAGAAGCTCCAAACGGGTCCACTCGCCTAGGCGGCGAGCTCCTTCACCGTACCTACACAATCAAGCTAAAAACTAACGCCCGCATGATGAATCACACATCCTATAGCATGCACACACAATCAACACAATCACGCATCAATCAACACACATCAACCTATATCAATTCTAGCAAGTCTACTTAGGCTAGTTTGCATTAGATCATGATCATTACCTAGTTACCTTGATTAGTTTCTTAGCCTCCATTTTTAACACCACTCAATCAAACAAATTTCATATTTTATCCTTAATCAATTCTACATGTATACATATAATTATAACACACAATTCACCAATCCTAGCATGCAATTCTAATAATCAATACTTTTAAATAATTAAGTTAAAATAAATTATACCTCGCATCGTCAAAAATCGGCGACGGCTAGGGTTTCCGTTTCGTGGCTCGAAACTCGAATTCGGCACCTAGCGGCGTCCGAAGTCTGATCAGATTGGACCGGGTGCGTTCGGCAGATGATCCGGCGAATTTCCCAAGAATCTAATTTTCGGCGGTTCCGGCGGTTTTCCGGCGAGTGTCGGCAGTTTTCCGGCGATGGTTCGGGACGGGGCAATTAGGGGGTCTATCGGCACCAGCTCGACGAGCTTGGTCCGATGATGGTGTCAAACAAAGCAGCTGGGGCGGCGATGGCTGTCGGCAGTGGCGTTGAAAACAGGTGGCAGCAGCGACGTGCTCCGATCGGGGCTGCTGCCGGCCTCGACGGCGGTCAGGATGATGGGGAAACGTCGGCGACAGCGAGGGGGTGGTCGTCGGGGTCACAGCGGCGGCGGCACGGCCCGGACGGCGGCAAATCGAAGAGGGGGGCGTCGCGACATGTGGGGCGATTCTGGTGTCGTGGCGGCGAGACAGTGGCCGGGGTGGGTCGTGGCGGCACGGCACTGCACGGCGGGGTGGGGCGGCGTTGATCGGCGGCAGCCCGGCGTCAATAGTGGCAGTAGCGGCAACGACAGCACACAACGGTGGCGAGGGTTTTGGGAGGGTAAGGATCGGGAGGAGAAAATACCCTCAATGGCAGTTTCGTAATTAAGGATTGACTCGATTCCTACTTATGGGGTGATTCTCGTGTCGTGGCGGTGAGACAGTGGCCGGGGTTGGTCATGGCGGCACGGCGACTGCACGACGGGTTGGGGCGGCGTTGATCGGCGGCAGCACGATGTCAATAGTGGCGGTAGCGGCAACGACAGCACACAACGGTGGCGAGGGTTTTGGGAGGGTAAGGTCGGGAGGGAGAAAAATACCCTCAATGGCAGTTTCGTAATTAAGGATTGACTCGATTCCTACTTGAGTCAAAATAATAACTAGTTTGTAATAAATTCTAAAAAAAATCTAGAAAAATATGGAAAAATCCCATAAAATTAAACAAACACAACAACATCCAAATGGCATGCTCTATAACTAATAACCCACCCGAATATAATCCAACGCATCCTAATGCGTTATTCGGCCTAAAACTATTCTGCGATAAAATAAAAATAACAATCAATACTGTATACCTCCATATACTTGATAACCTATTTTTCATCATCTTTTAGACGTTATCATCGTACACTTGAGCATACATGACCCTCATTGCTCATAACTCACAGCTGGCCTCAACTCAGCTCGCGGTCCATGAAGCTGACTCGACTCAAACCAACGGTTGAACCGACTGGTTCACTCCCGTAAAACTCTGACTCGAGTCATGGGTTTTACAACTTAACCCGTGCAGGCATTAAAACAAACATACAATAGAATAAAACATAAAACAGAGACAAGTCCTAAATGGACCTGGTAGAAGTTCCAAGTATATCCTCGTGCCTAGGCGGCAAACTCCTACTCCGTACCTACACATCAAATCTAGAAGCTAAAACTCGCTAACTGAATGATGCATCAAACTCGTCATGATCAACACACTCACAATACAAACAACATCTATCAACAGTCAAATAATTATCATTGTAGAAATAACTCTACTCATCCTATTCATAGTAATTTTATTATATTTTTTAAGTTACGTCGCAGTCGATTAGCATACTCAGATTTAATTTACCTCATTAGATCACTTAACAATCGTTTACTATTAATCACATCATGTAAATCATCACTTCATTCATAGTCAGATATTTATCACAACAATTAATCAATCCTAACATGTTGTGCTAACAATCATCAATTTTAAACAATTAAATCGAAGGTAATTATGCCTCTCGTCGTCAATAATTGATGACAGCTAGGGCTGGTCGAAGATGTCGAGGAGACCACTGGATCATGGCGGCGGACTTGATGACAGAAGTGCGGTGCAAGGGCGCAGCTTCCTCACATCGTGGAGGCTTGACGGCGGCCGGGGGTGCTCAAGGTTGCATGGCAATGCCGCGGCGAGGCTTGGCGGTGATGATTGGCGGCAAGGTGGCGTCAGCGGCAGCAACAAGCAGAGGGGGTGACACGACAAGGGTTTGGGAAGAGATGGTGTAAAGGTGTTCAGTGGCAAGCTCGTAAATAAAACTTGACTCAAGTCCAACTCGAGTCAAAAATAATAACTAGCTCATAATAATTTTCAAAAAAATACAAAAAATAGGGGAAAATCCCATAAATTATAATATATACCACAACATCACAATGACATGCTCTATAACTATTAACCCACTCAAATTGCCTCATAACTCATCCTAACACGGTAAACGGCCTAAAACTAATTTTAAGATCTACTATATATAAAAATAAAAAAATAAACTAGCATACGCTCATATATTCTGATAACTCATTCTTTTTTGTTGTATTCATGACGTTATCATCATATACTTGGGTACACATGACCCTCATAGCTCATACGCGTGACCGACGTCGGCTCAATACACGTGTTCTTAAACTAACTCGACTCGAACAGATGGCTGAACCGATCGGTTCATGAGTATAAAACCCTGACTTGGAGGTAAAGCTCATACATTTTTGCCTCTTCTTCATGTAGTGTTGTTTGTTTGGTGATCTATTTTTTAACGTATTTTTTGCATTTTTTTGTGGTAGATCTATTTGTTGGGTAGGTGGGAGATGTTTTCATTATTTTACCATGTGTAGATAAATAGATATGCATTTTTCATCATGCTATGTTCATTTGTATGCATTGTTTTGGTAGAAAATTCATAGCTCATGATGTAGACTATGTTTTTGCATGATTTTTACTTTGTTGTGTTTCTAAGAAGTAGATCTACGAGTTTTATGCAACACTTATGTGATTTGGTCTGTTTGAGCATACGTGGGTTAGGAGCAAAAAATGGTGGCTTAACTATTTCCAGTAGCCTACCTGCTTTTTCCAATTTTTACACCATATTTTAAGTAGTATTTGAATGCAATATTTTACAAGTTTGTAGGTTAGGAGGTCAACTAATTATTATTAAAATACTATACTAAAATAACTTCATGAAGAACTTGAACAAAAATCCTAAGTGTGTGGTGTGTATGTTGTGTTGTTTATGTAATCTGCCATATTCTGAGATTGTGCTCCTCAATGAGCTTGCTAAAAGACCGTGTTAATATATATAAAAATTGTCTAAGGATTTCCTAATTGGATAGTTGAATCATGTAAAATTTGGGCAAAGTTAAAAATCATTTAGGTGGTCAGTTAATCGAGTTTTGTTGAGTGTATAGGAATGCATGGTGAAACCCTAATTCCCTAGCTCCAATTACAAATTTTCAAACCTTAGTTTCTTGTTGGTGAAAATCTATAAAAGTTTACCCAGACCTTAGGTTGTACCCTAGAAACATCACCTTAAAATTTAAGAGTCAGTGAGTAAGTAGATAGTCGGTAGAAATTTCCTAAGTGTAGGTCAAACCATTTTGAGAAATGATCTAACCAATGCCTCTCATTATTGAGTCTAGCCCAAATACTTGGAGTTTGAACCTAAAATTTTAGAGAATTTAAGCCTCACGGTGTTGGCTAAGACTTCCCTTTTACCCAGACTTATTTAGAGTCTCCAAGCCCATGAATGAAGCTTAGAAAATTGGTGTGAGGCTTAGAAACACTATTCCGAAGACATTAGCCCAACTTTAGTGGGCCTCGTTTGACATGTTGTCCTATGAACCACCACTTGATAATTTTTGTATTTAACCCTTTCAGGGCCCATCATTTTGAACCATTTGAAAATTGTGGAGTTAAGAACCCTAAGTATGGGACTTTTTACTAAAAGTGCTTGCAACCCTAAACCTTAATTAAAGTTACATAATAATATAAATATGTCACTAAATAAGATAATTAAGTTAGTTAACTTTCTTAGTGTATGTGCATGTGTTGAGGCATTACCTTGTTTTAAGTGTCGATGCAATCCAATTATGATTCAAATTTTATCTCTTTAGTAAGATATTTATAGTGAGCTCTCTAAGTTATGACGAGGAGCTTGACTCATCCAGGTCTGTAGGATTCTTTTTCTTCGTCTCTGATCGGCTCCATGAGTGAAATTTCAGCGAGTTTTAGATGTAGAATGACGTCGATACTGTTTTATCTGATCCCTCCAATGCCGCACTACTTAGTCGAGTTTTTCACAGTTTAATAAAACTCCAAGGTTTTCTAATTAAAAATCTAGAAAAGTTATGATATAAGCCTCTGTCTAAGCCTATTATATAAGTATATAAGTTTTACAATTTTTACAAATATGAGAGTAAGTGGTACAAAGAAGTATGGATTGCATTAGTATTCCTTTATATCCTAAAGTAGTGCAATGTAAAAGTGTATTGCGAATGCAATATATTTCCGAAAATTATGGTCCTAACCTAACACTATTTCAAACTATCTAAGTATCATGGTGGGCAATATATGGAGGATATGAGGGTGTAAGTATATCTATATGTAAGTATGAAGTCATGGAGTTTTTCTGGCATTTTTATGTTCGGTCGTGTTGGCTTATGATCACTACCTTGTGATGGTATTCTGGAAGTTTCATGTTATCCTGTAGGTATTAAGATACTCATTTGCTTACTGGTGGTTTTCATATATCTATGTAGGTGAGCATCCATATCAGTGGTCGGAGTATGTGGACAGATCAAGAGGTTCATGGTTGGCGATGTCGTTGTATCACTATGTTGTTATGTATTATATGGACTCACTGTTGTATGATCTATGTACTTTGGGGATGATGAGACTTATGTATTTTTGGGAACTCTGGGATTATGTGATGTATATTGTATTGTGGGCAGGTGCTCTAAGGTCTATGTTGATGGTTGGGTGTGTATGTCTGATCCTTGCGACTTATTATTTTATTATTATTATCGTCGTGTAGAGTATTAACTTTAGGGCAAAGGTTAACAATCATCTGCAGGGTATATAAACCTCAAAGGCCTAGAACATGAATATGAGCACTTGAGGTATGTTAAACATATTTGGGTGCAGTTGTGTGCGTATGATAGAGAAATATATATTGGAGGTGTTTATAGTTCATACCTTTTGAAGGATCCACATGAAGACGGAGTATTTGGGTATGATGCTCTTGCACTTGATGATGCCTTTGTATTTATTTTTAATTACAAGCTATGTGGAATAGGTATAACTACGATTTAATGTTTGCTTTACTGCAAGCTTAACATCATCTGTGAATAAGCTACCTAACTCAAAGGTTAAAACTAAGTATAAAAACTTGATCAAGCATTTGCATTATAAAAAACTCAACCTCTTAACTGCATTGGGGGTTTGTCTTCGTTTAACTTGAAGTGATTATTGTATCTGTACATTTACCTTTTTAGTTGCCATGAAGGTTCTATCTTCCGTGATTTGGAGTGTTCATATTAGGTACCTTAAATTTAAGAATTTTTATATGGTAGTATAATCAACATGTATTATGTAATAAGCCTTATAAGGTTACCGTTTTAAGCCTTCTTAAATTTGAGATGATTTATTTTCGTAAAGTTTATACAATAATAGTTTAACAAATAACTTTTTGAATTATAATATAAAGATTTGATCTGACTTCGAGCCAAATTAGGGTGATATATATAACCCCTAACCACTCGGTAAACATGAAAATAATGTACATGACATGAAAATTTTAAAAATGTCAACCTCTCTGGAAATAATTATATTTAATATATTTTATATAAAAAATATTGAAATAATTATTTTCTATATAAATTAAATATATTTATATTTAAATAGAAACACAAAATGATCATGCTTATTATTTTTAAAAAAGTTATCACTCTTATGTATAATTAAAAAGGGGAATTTTTTTAACATAGAAGAAGGTACGAGGGACCTACTTAATTATAATTATAATTATTTTAAACATAAAATATATTAAACATGTAACAATTTTTCTATTAAATACATTAAATACATATTATTTTTAATAAAAAACTATTTTAAAATTTCATATCATTCAAATTATTCGAACTATTTTTTTAAAAAAGAAAAAAGAAAAAAGAAAGCCCAGCCCAAAACAACCGCCAAAGGCCCAATGATCCAAATCCGGCCCACCAGTCGCACGAACCACCGCAACGCCAACCCATCGCCGGTCCGGCGGAGACGACGATCGAGGCGGCCATGGCTCTCGACGTCCCCGACCTCATCCTCAAGCTCCAGAACGACCTCCGCGCCGCCGCCGGAGTCCCCACAGCCGCCTCCGCGGCCGATGGCGGCGCCCCCATCCCGGCCTTGTCAGAGGTGGTGACGGCGTACGACCCCTCGCCGCCTGACCTGAGATGCCGCCAGTGCCGCGGCCGGCTCTTGAGGGGCGTCCTCTCCACCTGCTGCGTCTACTGTGGCGCTCACCAGAACCGGGACGAGTCCTCCGCGCCTTCCATCTCCTTCATCTCCACCCTCGCTTGCCGGGGTCTGCTCGATTTCCTGCAACTCGACGGATCGGTGCGCGTTCTCTTTGATGCTCTTGTTCTTGATTTTTCATCGTAAATTTTCTTTTATCAGAGCTTAAAATTTGCTATGTAGCTGATAATGGAGGTATGGATCTGAATATTTGTTGACGCGATTGGATGTGCTCGAATTGGCCTCACAATTGTGGATTGAAAATGACAAAAATTTTGATTTGTTGACTTAATATCTGTTTGGATGCTCGGATTGATTGCTTTCCTTAGCCTAATAATCATGAGGATATAAATTTGGTGATTTTGTTTTATCAATTTAATCTAAATTTAATGTATGTTTTGATGAACCTTGTGAAACAGAGGTCATTTCTTTTCAATGTATGAAATAAAAATTCGAGGATTATTAGTTGGTTCTGGAATTCATAAATCGTTATGATGGAGTTATGACAATGAGGAAGTGCATGGAATGATCGAGAATGTGGATAACTATTTTGAGTCTCATACTCTTGTAATGCTGTGTTTCGCAATTAAGATTTCAAGCAGCATTCAATTTTGATATTTTTTAATAATGTTTGTTGTAATATTAGTGAATTATACACAAATGGGCGCAGTTGATGACTATCCTCGGTGCTAATTTATTGCAATAGTTACTTTGACTTCTTTTTTTTTTGGCTTTCTATTGTTAGATTGATCTTTTATCCGACTCCGCTATTTTGTCTCTTCAGGAAACGGTTTCATTCAATCCCACCGAGAAAAACTCATCTAGAAAGAAAGGTGTAGTGCAAGAAAGTTTGATATTGTCTGATCTGTTGAATTTGGAGTTGAAGTGGCCAAAAGATTCAACTGAGGGGAAGCAAGTAGCACAAAACCAAACACAAGTTTCGTTAGCAGTACAGTTAATTTGGCTGGAGTAAATCTTGATAACTTCTTCACAGTTGCATCAACGGAATCTCATCCAACTACATCAAAGGAAAATGAAGTGATCGGCAAAGAGATCAGTTATGAAAACAGTCCGGTCCCTTCACAAGAGAGTGTCAGTATGTTTGAAAGCAGTCAGTCTTCAGATATGCCAATTGTTTTGGAGGAAAAATCGACTAATGAAGTTGCGGGTTCCTTTTCTGCCTGGGAGGCTGATTTTCAATCTGCAGAGCCTGCAACTTCCCCTATGAAGTTGAAGACAGTTGACTCTGTTCAGGTTTTTCCCACTGATGTCGATGCTATAACTGTTGATTCGACTGGCCCATTTGATTCCCACAATAACTCTCAGTACAAGCCTTCTGGATCAGTAAATGATTCAGATAATCTCCCCTTTGACTCCTCTGAAGCTTGGAATACAAGTTCAGCAGGCTTAGAGTTCAATGTAGGCGAGCACAATAATAGTAAGGAGAGTGTTATAATTGATAATCCTCATGCTGATGATAAGTGGTCGGAGGATGATATGTGGAGTACTTTCGACTCAAGTACGTTTATAAATGCAGGAAAAGCTGAGGATAAAGATTCTTTTGACATTTGGCAAGACTTTGCCAGCTCAGGACCAGTAGATATTGTTTCTAGTTCTCAACAACACCAGTCCAATCCTGATTTTACTTCAACAAATGGTCAGGCATTAGATCCCACGATCTTGACTTCATCTGTAGAAGAATTTGCATTTGATGGCTTTCCTCATCCAGACCATTCTGTGGTGTCACGCAACAACAAACAGACTGATTATATAGATATCTTTGAGCTGGAAAGTTTTTCTGCTGACGGGTCTGTTTTCATATAGCCAATTATCTTTTTAGTGTTTAAAATATGTCTTATTATTGTTATATAATTCATAAGGAATATTAAACTATTAACTAACAATTTGGCATATGATTACTATTTAATTACGAGTGGACTCTTATGTCATTACCTTTAGACATCCATTCATCCATTGGATGATTTCTTTTTTGCTTGTCCAGTTTTTTTTCATTCTTCTTTTCTTTCTTTCTTTCTTTCTTTCTTTCTTTCTTTCTTTCTTCTTCTTCTTTCTTTGTTTTTCCTTTTTTTTAATGAGCATGAAAGCTAACTCCACTAGCCAATATTCTCATACAATTAGCCATTAATGTTTGATTGTGATGTGCAAAGATTTGTGCTTAACAATGTGCCAGGCTTGTAAAATACAACGTGAAAATTTTTATCGATAAATTTTTTGACTGGGCACGTCGTAGTTTTTAACTCCTTTACATGTTTTATAGGTCGGAATGGATTAAGGCAGAACCCAGAGCCGGATCAGCTGAATTAGTAGCCGAAAATAGTGATGGTGTGTCAAATTCTATGTCTCCTACAAAATTGACTTCATCAGACCCCAATGTAGAAATGCTATTATCGCAGATGCACGACTTGTCATTCATGCTTGCTGACAAACTTTCAATTCCTGCGGAAGCCAATGATACCCAGGTGGACTCTTGAGCTTGTCCGGTCAGTGTCTACTTTGGCATTTAGCATGGCATCTTAATATTATGCTTAGTGGTACTCATTAAAATGGCAATAGCTGCCATGTGCTCAAATAGTTAGGTCTTGGTTCCACAATTTGTAGTAACAAATTTGAATGAAGAAACAAATCTGAGGCGAACATTTTGCTTTGAGCCTGGGAGAAGAAGTTAGGTAGAGGAAAAGTGAATAATAAAGTTGACATCAGGATATTTGATCTTTTGCCCCACTTGCACGTATAAAATTAGCGGAAGTCCGATGCCTTCTAGGGCTCTTGGTTGTTGTCAAAGTGATCTTCTCATTGAAGCTACAGCAAGTATGTCTTTCTTGTAATGAAGCCCTGTAATGTGAATGTATTCTTTTTTTACGCGATAGTAGGATTTGTTTTATTCATGTCGAACTACAAGTGTTGACGTATTGATGGGAAATTGCAAAAAAAAACAACGAATAACTTTATATGGGCTTCTCGATCTTGAGTTGCAAAATTTAAGATCAGGTCTACAGTTAGTTTCTTATGATTGACAATTTGGAGGAAGTTTAGCATGCTATGTTCTATGCTCTATTTAGGATTACATTATTATTACTATTTACCAATTTTTTTACTGTAAACCGTATTTTTACTTTTTATTGCTTTTTTTAGCTACTAAGTTTTGATCTGTATTGACGGAGTTGATTGATGATAAACAGCTAATAATTGATAATTTTTTATTTGAATCACACAATTTCTTATTAACACAAAACCTTTATCAAGATTTTAAATTTGGTATCAATTAGACTATGTATTTATATTAAATCAACTTTTAAGAGGATATAATATTATAAAACTTTAATTAAATAGATTGATAATATTAATTCTTATTAATGTTAATCAACATAACTATATTTTTATTTTAAAAAATAAATAAATTGTAAATTAGTTATCGTTATTTTTATATACGCTTAATTATTTTATTTCAATTAAATTTAAAATAATCAGTAAAAAAGTAAACCGGCGTACCTCTTGTAGCCCTTACCATATCATTAAACCATTTATCTCATTTTATTTCTTTGAGGGGTATTTAATGCCCGAGAATTTTATCACATGCATCTTGAGACCTGAAAACGTAACCTATGCTCAACAATAACCATCAAAAAGGAACAATCTGACTCTTAAATTTTGTTTGGTCAAATTTTAACGAAGATACGAACTGTTTCCATATTTGCAGGATCCGTAAAGAGTCCTCCAGTCTAGAGAACAAAAGGCTGATATCTTTTTATAATGATTGGTGAGTCCTTCAGAGTTCCAGTCCTACTACAATCTCTGGGAGAAACAAGGGTCATCGCTTGTTAACTATGATTTTAAAACTCTATTTTGGTATAAAAAATCCACTACTCTTTGGCATAATGGATCAAACTTTATAAACGACTTCTTATTGATCCTCCAAATCTTTCATAACAAGTTTCAAAAATATATTATTTTTTTTAATTTAGTTAAATCAATAGTTTAAAATAATATAAATCATAGACTTATTAATTTTAATAGTCAGAGCCAGCAATATCTACTTATTTAATATATTATTTTGCTTGTAAAATTAAAAAATTTATATAAGTTACACCAAATCAACTCTGAATTATTGAACTATTGTCAGAAGTGTGTATTCTACAATTCTGTCTATAATTTTAAATACAATATTATTTTTTGATTGGTCATATTTAATATAGTGGATAAAATTTGCTGTAACAAATGATACAACAACTCTATGCTGGCATAAATTATCATAAGTAATGAAGTTTAACTACTAGTTACAATTATATTCTCAAGACTTTAATTGTGATCATTTAGACCATTAAAAGTAGGAGTAGGTGTGGATGTCCGAATTATCGAGTCCGATCAAAGTCCGAATCATACCTGACTGAATTCTATCGAATATAAAAAAATTAAGCATGGATATTTCATTTTTCGGCCGAATGACCGACCGAGTGTCTGATATTTTATATCAATAACATAATGTCTTTAACATTTGTGAAATTAATATTATGTTCTATGAAATTTTTAAATCATGATATATATTAAAATTAATTAAGTTTATACATAAAATTAATATTTAATATCTAAAATAACCCAAAATGACTTGCATAGGAAAAAAAGTCATCCTCATATTTAGGAATTTAAAACAGTACATTCAAATCAACAATCATATCAAACCACTTACTATATAATTAGAATGCTCTCAATTTCAAAATTTAGCTTATATACATTTCCAAGTCAAATAAAAGATAATCGATGTATAGAAGCTTTAAAATAATCTTTGACATCAAAAGGTAATCTAATATTGCATATACTTTAAAGACAAAATATTATAGTAGTTGATTATTTATCCAATGTAGTTATCTATATGAAAAAATATATAAAAAGTTAATTACTTATAAAAATATTTCACAAATATTAGAAGAGTAGAGACTAAATATAACATTCACACATGTTCATTATTGACACAATCATCAATATCTTCTCATTCTTCAATATTTATTACTCTAAACAAATTTGATGATGAACTTATTTGTTTCTTTATAAGTAAAAAATATAATAACAAGAGAAAAATATTTGTTAAAAAATACATAGATATAAAATATATATTACCTTCATATTAACTCCTTAAGCAATTTTAGACACTTATAAAAACTTTAAGTCTTCTTTGACTAAAAATATTCCTAGTTGAGCTAATTATTTATTCTCTAATGCTAAATGTCAATTTTGAAGAAACGATTGACATAAAAATAATTAAAATATACTAAGCAATTTTTCTCAAATTATGATATTTTGCTATGTTCAATCTCCATCACAATAATATATCAAATTGCTCATCTATTGCATCACAAAAAAAATAGTTTGTTCATCCAGATAAATTTTTAAATTAGTTCGAGTTGGCTCATTTGATGAACATTCTATAATTAACTTATTTACTCCTTACAATATCCTTCTTAGGCCTCCAATAAGACGAATAATTAATAAACTTCTAATTCTAATAGAAGGCTTATTTTACACACAACTATCTATAGATTTTCATATCAATCTTATTTTTAAAATTTTTACATTGTAATATAATATTTCTTTGTTCAATTTTTTTTAAAAAAAGTGAATTTAATTTTTATACTAATTAACACGAGAGAAATTTACATATCTTGCTCATCCGACATGGCATGAATCATCGAACCTGCACTCAGGAGAGAAAAATAAAAGAGATAACGATAACATAAATGAAATATTAGTTGTTTGTGAGAAAAAATAATATTTATAATAAAAAAATAATTAGATAACAAAATAAAAATGAGATGAAAATAATTTCTTATATTGACTAAATTTTAACCTTGTTCAAGTGTGACTGACTTAACCAAAAAATTTGATCATAAATAACTAATTTTTTGACCGAAATTAAGTAGATAGACATAAACAATACCTCATCTGATATCTAACCTATACTCCCCCTAATTAAAAGGCTTACTATCATAAATTTTGCCATAGTGTTTATCTAGGGCAAATTTTATCCCTTAATGTACCCTTCTTCAATATTTTGTATATTTTTAATTTATACATGATTTTTTAATTTAAAAATTTTCAAAATCTATATTTTAACATGTAGTTTTAATTAAATATTCACAAAATTCTTTTTTAATAATAAAATAATATATTTATAAATTTAAATTTTAATTAAATTTAATTTAGCTGGAGCCAGGTGTTGTCGCCTCGATATCTATGCGTGGATTCTCTTAGGATAAGGACGGCGTACGGATGGGAACAAACGTGGACTCTGATTGACTATAAGAGTTGTCGAGCGGGGATCAAGAGACATGTGAAGGATCTCCACCGTCTCCAAACTCCAACTAATTTGCGTCGTCTCGCTCTCCCCAGCAGAAAAGGTGAATCTTTGTTATTGGTTTTCGTGCACGGATCATAGATCTGATTGCATTGTGTATCTTTGCTTTCAGTTTCGCGAGATGGGCTTGGCTAGGTCTTTTGCGTTTCTTCTATGCTTGAATCTGCTCTGTACATCAATTGTGAGTAGTACATCAATGCTTCCTTCCTCTGCATGTCCTCCAATTGATTCTTGATTACTGTTTCTATGTTTGTGTTGTTGATTTTTTTTCTTTTCTTTATTGGGCATAGATTGCAGCAGGTCCACCAACTTGTCCGGCGGATGTTGATACCAAGTGCTCTGATGATTCCCACGATGACTGGAAAGCGGAGTTCTTCCCGGGGATCCCAAAAATTAAATATGAGGTATAAGATTATACTTGTTGGATGATTCTTTTACTTGGTAGTTGAGTGTAGTGAAGTTAAATATGCGACTCTTTTTTTGGTTGTAGGGTCCTGCTAGCAAGAACCCACTTTCTTACAAATGGTATAATGCTGATGAAGAGATTCTCGGGAAGAAAATGAAGGTAAATTTTGATGCCCTCGTTGATTAATTTGTTTTTTGTTTTTTTTGGGCATGCTTTTACTAGTCATCTGTTTTTGCTATGTGAATGATTGAGACAAATGCTGGCTACTATGTAGGACTGGATGAGATTTAGTGTGGCTTTTTGGCACACCTTCCGTGGGACTGGAGGAGATCCGTTCGGATCTCCTACAAAGTTCTGGCCTTGGGAAGATGGTACAAATTCATTGGCGATGGCAAAGAGGAGAAGTGAGTGTTCTATATAGGCGTGCCGTGGAATTTTATTTGATTATTTGTGACATCGACGCTGCAAGACTTATATGTTTGTTCTTTCATCAGTGAGAGCCAATTTCGAATTTATCGAAAAGCTTGGAGTTGAAAGATGGTGTTTCCACGATAGGGACATTGCTCCTGATGGGAATTCTCTCCAGGTGAGCCCCATAAGTTGGTTGCATTTACTTTGCTGTTGCTTTGTATGTTACTACTTTGTGTTTAACTCATCCTGCTCAACAATTCCCTCTAGGAATCAAATGCAAATTTGGACGAGATTGTAGCCCTTGCCAAGGAACTTCAGGTATCTCAACTTTTTTCCAAAGTCCTTTAGTTAACAAGTGGTTTAGGTTGTTGTGCGGCCTTAATGAATGATTCTTGCTTCGTGCCAGGGAGATAAAATACGGCCTTTATGGGGTACAGCTCAGTTGTTTTTCCATCCTCGTTACATGCTTGGAGCTGCCACCAGGTTTGTAGCATCACGTTTTCCTGTCAATAATTATGACTCAGATGATTACGGATCATTAGTTTATATAAAGATGAATTGCTCCTTTATTGTGGTTTATCATGTTATGTATTTCATTAGACTTTACTACCCCTGAACTCATATTTTCTTTTGTTTTGTTTTTATAGTTCTGAACTAGGTGTATACGCTTATGCTGCTGCTCAAGTTAAGAAAGCTATGGAGGTACCCGACTTTGACCATTATAATTTACGCTCTGCTAATATAGGTTTTAAAAAATTACTGTTCCTGATTACGTGGAAATGGAGATCTAACATTGTTACTGCACGAATTTGGTAGGCATATGTCTAATATTTGTCTTTGATATCTACTGTAATGACTGAGGAAAATTTTCTGCAGGTGACTCATTATTTAGGTGGTGAGAATTTCGTTTTCTGGGGTGGTCGTGAGGGATATCAGACACTTTTGAACACTGATATGAAAAGGGAGCTTGACCACATGGTATGCATAATTTTTTTATTAAAATTTGAGCTTTTCTCTACAACCCAATATTGTAGTAAAAGTAAATCTAGAATTGCTGTTTTCATCTTGTTAGGCAAATTTTCTTCAAGCAGCTGTTGATTGGAAGAAGAAGATTGGTTTTAATGGTGCACACTATATTGCTTCTCATTCTCATTGTTGGATTAATATTTGTTCGACATACCTACGGGATAATATATTCATCATTGATGTCATCCTTTTCTTTTTCTTTTCTTTTTTTTCCGCTGTGATAAATAATTTTATCAATGAGGACATCATCACAGATTACCTAAGCCATATATCAGACTTGATGTGGTTTTTACTTTTTACTTATTAGGTACTCTCCTCATTGAACCCAAACCGCAAGAGCCTACCAAGCACCAGTAAGTTATTTGGTTTTTTCTTTTCTTTTCTTTTCTTTCTTCTAATAATGGCATTATACTGGGTGATATACTTATTGATGAGTTTGTCTTGTTAGATATGATTGGGATGCGGCCACAACAGCAAGTTTTCTTTTGAAATATGATCTTTCTGGTATGTGATTCACTCATTTGCTTGATATTTGTTTCTTGATATTTCTCTTAGAAAGATGGGTTTTAATTGTGCTAGATTGTGTTGTTCTGTTCTATCTGGATATGGACAATGTCCACCTTTAGTTCACTAAATGATTTGTTTGTTAATGGTCCTGACCTGTAAGTAGAAATTCAGGATGATCTTTTGCCTTCATCTTATTTGAACTGCAAGGTGGGTTGCATCATGAGGGCGTGGCAAAATTTTTTTGTTAATTTGTTAAAACTCCGTCTAGCCATACTGTGGTCTTGTAATAGGGTCAGAGTGCATGTAAAATCCGTGTATTTGTCTGAGCAGTCTATTGATTTAATTGTGCATTTCATTGTAGGGAGTTCAAGCTTAACATCGAATGCAACCATGCGACTCTGTCTGGCCATAGGTATGCTTCCATCACTGTGCTTTCACACAATGTATACCAGCAGAGATTCAGTTTTTGAAAGGTAATCTACTTTGTTGATAGTTGCCACCATGAGCTTGAAACGGCCAGAATCAATGGTTTACTTGGAAATATCGATGCTAACACTGGGGATCCTCAAATTGGTAAAGCTTCGTTACATGAAATTTTTTTGCATAATAAGATTCTGACTAAATTCTTTCATATCATGAACTCGTGATTCTTCAAATGTTCAGGTTGGGATACTGATCAATTTATGACTGACGTTGCAGAGGCGACCTTGGTCATGCTAAGTGTTGTTCGAAATGTAAGTAGAAAAAATAAAAACTATTTTATTGTGTAACAACGAGGATATATCAGTAAGAACAGTTATCGAGTGACTATATTATGGCATGCCTTCCTCAGGGTGGCCTAGCTCCGGGCGGATTCAATTTTGATGCAAAACTGTAAGTGCGTTACCCTCCAACTCCTGCCAAAATAGCTTCCATCCTAACTAGGCAAAATAAATATAGTTGTTTTACATTTTCTTTATATGTCCCGGAAGGCGGCGAGAAAGCACAGACGTGGAGGATTTATTTATCGCCCACATATCTGGAATGGACACTTTAGCCCGCGGCCTTCGTAATGTGGCGAAACTGATGGAGGTGAGCATATTATAAGTACAACTATACAAGTACCAAAATAAATTGCTGCAACCCTTGTGCATTACGATTACAACTCACATGCATTTCATATCTTTTACTCGTGTATCTTTTACCATGAAGGATGGATCCTTGGCGAAGCTAGTTCGCAAACGTTATGCCAGTTTTGACACTGAATTTGGGGCTCTCATTGAGGTACGTAATGGTTATGAGCTCAAGAAATCAAAACTTTAGTTGGTGGAGAACTCGTTTGAAATTTGTGGTTTTTGTTTTGCCACTAGGCTGGAAAGGTCGATTTTGAAACCCTTGAGAAGAAAGCATTCGAGTGGGGAGAACCCGAAGTTGCTTCCGGGAAGCAGGTATGTCGGACTTACGTTTCTGATACATATATCTCCCGCTGCCGGTAATGCTAACGCATTTTTTCCGTCGATGCAGGAATTGGCCGAGATGATATTTCAAGCAGCGTTATAGATTCTTCTTATTCTAGACCAAATGATTCTGAACAATAGATGGCTTTGGATGGTTTTAACTGCAGTTGACTTGTAGATGTAGTTATCTTTAATAGTTATTTATATGTAAATCTTTTTTCTACTTCATGTGAAATAAATGACCTCCCCACTAAAATGTTAACAACAGTTAAGGAGAGGTTTAGCTGATTTTGGTTGTTTCAGAGCATGTTACGAAGAAAGCAGTTCCCTCTATAGATTAGTTGTGTGTTTGCATTCGTTGAGTCCAACGTTTCTTTTTATCGCAAGTGAAGGTAGGAAAGCATTTGCATCAAAAGCCAACAATTTATGGCTATATAACTAAGAAGTTGCCAACAAGATTGTGAATTTTCACACTCGCAACCTTAGAAAGATTATCTCTATCTGCCACAATACTTCCAACTTGTGTGAAAACAGCCACTTCCCTAGCAAACATTTGCAGTTGACTTTCAGATATAGTAGCTTCTTTATTGCTGCTAACATCCGAGTCTGTTCCTCACTATACGAGAAATAAATGATGTTTGCCAGATAAAAAATGTCAACGATTGAAGGGATGCTTGAGCTAATAAGTGCAAGTGCATTTTTTGCCAACCAAATAACTCATTATGGATACTAAAACTAAAGTAGTAAACAAGGTGGTTTTGAGTTTGTGATAACACCAAAGGACTATCTTCTTTTTTTGTTTGTCCTGCTTGAAAACTTCCCAGCAACGGGGAAACATCCAACGCCGTATATCCTGAAACCTCCTCCTCCCATCAACTGCGTAAAAACCAAATTGCCCAATAATGTAGAGGGCAGATTGCCCAATCAGGTAGAAGGCAAAAGAGAGGAGGATGATTCACGACCCCAAAAAAACCAAAGTTAAAAAAATAATAATAATTTGGTAAAAAACTAAGACAAATCGGACCTTCAAATTCTCGCCATCGAATTAGGTTCCAAAATGGCGACTTTCCTGCCAATCATGACGGCGAGGGGCATGGAACAGCGGCGGCGGCAGCATCGGCGGTGATGATGAAGGCGGGCCGGAGTTCATGTGGTGGAGCGGCAGCGGCGGCGGCATGGACGACGGCCGCTGGGCGACGAAGGGGTGGGAGAGCAGCTGCGCCGCCGTCCACCGCCTGCCCGGCTCCCGCTGCAGGCAGCAGCCGATGAAGCTCCGGAATTCCCTGGACGCGGTGGGCGGCACCTCCGGCGGCGGCGAGTAGCAAATGGCGCACATGAGGCTGGCCCAGTCGCCGGCCTTGCCGACGGCGAAGGGGAAGCGGCCGAGGCAGCACTCGAGGATGCTGATCCCCAAACTCCAGATATCGCCGGCGTAGCCGTCGTAGACGCCGTGGTTGAGATCGGTGTTGATCCGTTCGGGGCTCATGTAGGCGACTGTCCCCACCGCGGAGTTGCAAGGGTCCATGGTCTGGGCGAGGATCCTGCTCACCCCGAAGTCTGCGATCTTCACCTGGTTGGACCGGTTGATGAGCAGGTTCGAGGGCTTTATGTCTCGGTGGACGATTTTTCGGCGGTGGAGGTAGGCGAGGCCCTGCAGGATCTGCCGGGCGGCGCCGGCGAGGACCTCCTCCGGCAGCCGCTGGCCGTCGAGGGAGCCGCCGTCCATGTACTCGAGCAGGACCTGGATCTCGCCGGCCGTGTCGTACATGCCGTGGCACCGGACGACGCAGGGGTTGTCGGCTGTGCGGAGGATCTCGATCTCCCGGCAGATATGGCGCCGGACGTCCTCCTCGTGGTGGCCGTAGATGACCTTGAGGGCGTACACGCGGCCGGTGGGCCGGTGGCGGACGAGGTACACGGTGCCGCCGGCGCCGGAGCCGATGCGCTTGACGCGGTCGAGGTCAGCGAGAACGGGGGTGGGGGAGGAGGAGGGCCCGTCGGCGCCGCCGGAGGAGGATGGGGGACCGGAGGACGGGGGAGGGGAAGTGGTACGGCGAGGGAGGGGGAGCGCTGGGGGAGGGGGAGGGTGAGGCCGGGTAGTCGCCTGCGAGATGGCTTGTCTCCGGGGGGTCGTGTGGAATTCATCGCGGTGGTTGGCTAATGGTGGTGATGGTGGTGGGGAGGGGCGGCCATGGCGGATAAAAAGGATGGGGTGTATCGTCTTGAAGGTTCGGGGAAGAAGACGCACAATCGATGTTGCTGTCTTTGTCTTAGTTCTTGTGTGGTATAACTATAAATACGCCCCATTTCCATCCCTGTTTTTTTAAATGATGTCCGAATTAATTAATCAAGACTTGAGAGGGCCATTCAACTTACAGAATAATTAAAATTAATTAATTAATTGATGTGGCGTCATAAAATAAATATTGACCAACCGTGATTTGTTTATGGCGTCAATAATGCACAATTATATCTGTATTAACACTTTATTATAAATTGTGAGCTTAGCAGCAAGTTGCATTTTTACACACTTAATAATAACCAATTAATGCTTCTATTACATGTCCCGAGAATTGACCTCTTATATACCCAGGCCGAAAATAAAACCCTTCATTCTCAGCGTGTTAAGTTTATTTTCATCCAGGAAAATGTCTGCCTTATTTATAATTCTTAGGGGGTTGACTTAAAAACATTTCATGTCAGTTTGTGATAATTTGATTGAAATTTTTACAAACTATAGGTGTAAGGGATTATTGTTTTGTTGATTTAGATAAGCATGCATATAATTAACTTTTACTCAATTTTTGGACAAATGTTGTTTAAATATAAAAAAGAAAAAAATTGAGTTTTGAGACATGCAGCGTGTGTCGGGATAGATTTAAATATTTGGTAAATTCTGTTCTTTATATGCAATCTGGATTTGGGTTTGATATAATATATCTAAGAATGTTTAGATTGGATTGAGTTTTGGTGTGTATTTGATTTGAACGGGTGATATTAAATATTTTTTTATAATAATTTTTTAATATTTTCCCATAAATTATATAATAATTTATATTTTTATTAGATCATATATAGGTTTGGTAGATCTGGTCGACACAGATATGATAATTAAAAGGATATAATATTCTGATTCAAATCACCATATTTGATAAAATTGAAAACTTTTGAACATGTATGATATATATTTTTGGATATTTGACTACTTATAATATTTTTCCTTCAAAATACATATAAAAAACATAATATTTTATGAGTTTAAATATGTTACAAAATTATCTTAATAAAACTTGAAAAACCCTATACGTTAAGAGCACTAAAAGGCATATTGATATTGGAATTTTTTCAACTGCATCTTGTTGTATATGGATGGCGATTACATTCTTCAATAAGATTGGGTTTTATAGCCAAGCTTCCCGACTACTTTTCAAATATTTTTTTTAAATGAAAACATACTTTGTCTCGAAATTAAATTTGATTTTAACGGTTTTTTAGATAAATAAAATCATGTAATTTAAAATAGGAAACGACTTGGAAAATGAGCAATGTTCATCGTGGCTGTCACATCTTTCTAGTACAATGTGATGCAAAAAACTATTGTATTTTTTGCATCACCATACTTTTATTTTATTTTATTTTTAAAATTAATACGCCAAGAAAGAATGGACGTATAAAGACGTCCGGTTGGGACACGTCAAGTCCCAATTCTCATGTCCTCTCCAACCAAGTTGATCATGAGCGCTACGTGTTGTCTTAATCATAATAGCTACCCATTGACGTATTTCGTAGTTCAATTTTAATTCTCACAATTTCTACATATATATATATATATATATATATATTACAACTTATAGTACATTTTAATGTGCACATAGTAAAGTTTTTTTCCTCCCAAACCAAATAACCAGGGTTGGTACCCCCAAAAATGTACACATTAAAGTTTGACAATTGGCTCGTAATACTTGATTAATGAAGGTAGGTCACCGTATATTCTTTCCCGAGAGGAGAGGGAAGGGATATGTATGACGAAAGAAGTGTTGGTTGTCTTCGTCAACATGTCATATATGTTTATTATATATGTATATATATTATAGTTGATAATAGTAAGGTAAGATGAGCAATTGACCATCCCTCTTCCGTTATTATGAATGCCTAACTAATTTATCTAATGACAGTTTAAGATGAGCATTAATCCAATATTAATCAGGCATAAGGTTATGAATTCGATTATGAAAACAAACAACCTTAAAATAATGTCTGGTTTTTTTCTGCACCACCAAAATTTTCTCCACATTTTCCCATCTTGATTTGGATTGACCCCAACAAATTGTCATATAAGAATGATACAAGTGAGTAATTTAATGAGCCAATTGAATTCGATGTAGAAAAAAGTGAGAACATTTTTGGTGTGTACACAGGATTACTTTTATGACAACTTTAATTTAATATATTATAATGCACATAAAATATCTGCAAATTGGTATTGAGTTTATGTGCATGCTTGATAATTTTTTAAACAAAAAAATTGTTACAAGGTTTTTATGTTGGATACAGTGACCACCCATGCGCTTACTACATACAGCTTGGGGGGTACAGTGCAGCAAAAATCTAAACTGATCTGAATATTATTAAATTCTATTTGGTTCTAAACTAATTCCGTTCAGTTTTCAGTAGCCCAAAATCAAATTTTTTATAAGGGTTGAATCTGGTTCGAAATTAAATCATTTAAATCTGAAAGTAAATCATTTAAGTCTCTATCCGAAGAATTGAATTTTTTAACTATCAGAAAATTATTACATATTCATGACAAATTTTGAAATTGATATGATATGCATCTTTAGAATAATTTTTTATGCACCTGTTATTCACTAATTAAAATGCGGTGATTTTTTTATTAGATAATTAAACAAGCCACGTTGAAGCAACTTATGATGAGAATCAGTTGTCGAATTATTAAACTAAAACCGAATAAAATATTTTAATTCAGTTTGATTTTATAAAAACTCGATTTAACATGGATTACGTGATTTGCTCTATTCGATGATTTGGTTTTGCCTCTCGGCCTAATTATTGCTGTTGTTGTGTACATGGGCGAGAAGTTGGGCACTCATACAAACAAAAGTACATGCCTCATTGAGGTAATCAAATGATCAATGGTCACGTACATATATTAAATTAATCATCAGCTTTATAAGTCCTAGATTCCCATTGATTTGTTCCTTTTTAATACACAGTTCATCAGCACATATAGCTTGGTACCTCAACTTCCCAAGTTCTAGATGTTCCATGGGAACTTTTTAATACACGGTTCATCTACATATATTGTTTGGTACGTCAACTTCCAAAGTTCTAGATGTTACATGGGAGGTGCCCGGGATGTGAAGAAACTCCCAAGTGGCAATTAACCCGCTTCAACTCGCTAACTTATAAATTAATACTCTAATGGAGAGGGAATTGAGTTTGCTATAGTAAATGCTGCAACAAAGTCATTTAATTAGCCTAAATTATTACAATTAATAGAATTTAACTGTTTATTACGATACATTTTTCAAACTCTACTAATTACAATAATTAAGATTAAGTCTTACCTACTTTTTAAATTTAAAATATTTCATCACGTTAGAGGCACCCTGAGCATGCAAATTTTAACGGGCGTGGATAAAAATTTTCTTTCAGACTTCAAATGGTTAGTTAAACGTCTTCAACCATTATTAGGCATTGTTTCAAAGTAGTTTGGAAGGAAACCGGCATTGTTAATGTCTCTCCATTAGCACACTGTATTAAAACAAATGAAACAGAAACAGTAAAATTCATAAGATTAAATGCAACTAAATTGGAAGCCGAGAATGGCATGGATGAGAGAAGCGCGACATGCGAGAGGTGATAGATACTCGTTCACCATCAATCAATGCACAACGAAAAATTAAAGAGGCAAATGAGAGGGCGCAGGACAGTGGTACGATTGTCGCTGTGTGGGCGATGCAATTTATTGTGGGCACGACACTTCCGTGGTTGGAGCCACGAGGCACAACAGATCAGGTACCAATACTCATCACGTGTAATGTGCCCCCTATCTCTACACTTTTCTCCTCCTCGTACGTTCATTTCCCAACATACACCCTCGTACGTTATAACTTGTGTGCTTTTAAGAGAAAAAGCAAAAAAAAAAAAACGCATTATACAAAATTCCGAGAAAGTGTGAAAAATGCTATCGGAAGTGGGCCCAGTATTAGCTACAACAATAACAATATTGTAAGTACAGTCGTAATCCTCTAACATAAAAGTAAGGTTTTTTTATTATTGCACTCGTTGTATTTCAACAATTATTGCATCGTGGTACAATAAATTTTTTTAGTTAATTAATAATTATTTATTTTAAAACTATTATTACTATTATTAAGAAATCATTTGACTATAAAAACTAAATTAATTTTTTTAAATATTGATAAACTTTAATATATTTATAATTATACTATTCAAATTATAGTTTGTTACTTAATAATACATATATTTAATTGAGATTTTTACAGATTTTTATTTATTTATTATTTATTATTTATTACTAATAAAAATTAGAGTATAATTTTATCTGAATTAAAAAATCATTTAAAAATTTCATTTAATTGTTATAATTTTTTAATTATTAAAATTATAATCAATTTTAATATTTGTATGCAATTGTTTTTTTGTTAAATTAAATAAATATTCATTATTTTATTTCAAAATAAAATACTAATATCTTTTAAAACTAATTTGATATGTTCTTCGTATATATTATTAATAAGTTTCAAACGTGACTCGCACATTGTGTGAGCCTTTGACTAATTTTATTTAAAAAAGGCTGAATCGTTCAAATTTTATTTATGCATAGATAATTTAAAGACTAAACTAATTAGGGATGTATACACACTAGAGACTTCTAATTTAGGTAGAATTATACCCCATTGCTTTTTTACAATAAAACTATGCGAGATATACTCTGTTAAATAAATTTTATATTTTCTAATATACATAACACTCGATTTTAAAATAAAAATGAGAGGCAATTTAAATTAATCAATTGATCAAATATTTGGTTAATTTAAATTGCTATCATGAGTATTTCTTAATAATATTAAAATTAAGTGAAAATTTTAAGTTTAAATTATTAATACTATAATTAGAGATAAACTCCCATAGAAATTAGAAGTTTCTTCGAATAAGTCTCTTAAAATAAAATAAATTATTATTTAATTAAAATTAATACAAGCTTCCTTGTTTAGAATAAAATTTATTATAAAAATAGAAGTTTATATTACAAAATATCATACTTATTCTAAAAACTCCTATTATAAAATTAGGAGACCTAAATGAAAAATAACTCCTTCCTTGACGAGAGTTTTAGTTTTATATTTAAAATAAGATTAAATAGAATATATTATTTAGAAAAAATACGATTGATATTATGTAAAATTAACCAAAAAAATAAGAGAGGTCAAAAGTAGGCCCTTGGAATTCACTACAAAGGTAGAAGTAGGGTTGTAAATAGTCATTTAATTTATCAATGCTTATTTACCGACCGTTTTAAATTAAATAGAATAAAAATGGTTATGACTTTCTACATTGACCGATTTAATGATTTAATCGAATATAATTTAATTTTTTATATATAACTAAAAAACTCATTTTTAAATCAACACTAATCTTGAAACTTTTAATTGTCAAAATATCAATTTGATGAACTTTCTTAATTTAGATTATTTATTTACTAATATCCTAATTTATAGTACTAGATTAACATAATTTGAATAGTTGGAATATTTTATATTTTGTAAATGAAAAAATATTTTAGATAACTTAATTTTTAAACAACATAATAAAGTTGGATTTATGATATATAATTTTTAACCAATTTAACTATATTTTAACCGTTTAACCAAGAATAAAATAATGTAACAACTTCATACCGAGTCATGTGTGATGAGTGTGGCAGTCGGCACATATAAAATCACACCTGTCTTGGTTTACATAAAAACCACTCTTAAATCTGAATTCATTATTAAGTCATTGTTTTTAATATACAATTAGGGTTGCTAATTGAGCGAGCCAGCTCGTGAGCATTTAGTGTTCGGCTCGGTTTGATTCGACTCAAAACTCGACATTTAAATGTTCGAGTTCGAACTCGACTCGAATTCGAATCTTACGAGCCGAACTTGAGCAAGGTTGTGTTCGACTCGACTCGACTCGGTTATAACTCAAATTCGACTCGTAGCTTAACTTGAATTCGACTCGATAAAATAATATAATAATATAATTTATATATAATATATATATATATATATATAATATAATAATAAAGAAGTGAGATAGTTGAGATGGTAAGTATTCTGGGTTCAATCCACATTGATTATATTTTTTTTAAGTGAGGTACTTTTGACTTTTAATTAAGCAAGTTTCAAGTTAACGAACGAGTTGAGTTCGAGCTTAGGAAAATTAAACAGTTTAAGTGTATTTGAGCTCGAGTCGAGCTCGAACACATAAAAAATATTTGAGTCGAACTCGAGTATATATGTTCAAAACTCGATCGATCTCGAGTCGAGTTCGAACGAGTTTCAAATTATTCGAACCGAGTTTAAACACAAGTTAAGCTTAGCTCGCTTGCTTGATTTGCATCCCTCCGTACAAGAATATATAATAAAGTAACTTTAACAATTCATCCACGTTTGTCCTATACCTCAAATTATTCGCTTCGACGTGTTATCCTGCAAAAATGATCCGGTGCTAACTTTAAGCTGACTAGCTTAATGTCATTGATGATGATTTTCCAATACGAGGCATAAAAAGCATAAAATGTGCATATATTACTTAACTAAGACTTGCAATTGGTAAATTTTGTAATTCATATTAGTTATAAATGCTGATTTAATTTAATTTTAAGAAAGATAATGATTTATATAGTTTTTTTTGCTTTACTTAGGGAATCGTGTCAATGAGGAATCTTATGTGAAGTTTGACTTGGAATGCCATATTAAAATATAGTTAAGAGAATCTTTAGAGTCACAATGAAATTTTAAAATTAAAATGTTACTATTTAGTCTTGATTTGCCTTCCATTAAATGATAAATATCACCCTTCGGGTAATGTTTAGTCATAATACACAATAATTTAGAGATGGCAACGTCTAAATTTGTAATCAAGTTGTTTTCACATCATAGTTTTAAAACTTTTTTGAACTCCAAATGACTCCAAGTTAATTATACTGATGACACTTCAATGACGGATTTTATGATTTATTTTTTGGTCAAAAAAAATAAAATATAAAATTTTTTATTTAGTTTGACTATAGCAATAATTTTAAGTAATGTAAATGATATATTTATAATTTTCAAGTGTAAAAAAGTACTATATATACACTAATCTTGTATAATCATTTATTTCACTAAGTTAAAAATAATATAAATGATTTCGAAGCTATTCAACTCCATTTCATACCATACCGAATCTTAAATCTTTAAAATATGCTTAGTAATATACCTTCATAAAAGTTAGAAATTATAACCCATATCTAATTGTGGGTTTTATTTGTATGATACAGTACTGTCGTTTGAGCTTGTTTTTTTAAATTGAACTTTATGGGGGATATGCATGAGTTGAAGTTTTCTTTTTTCTTTTGCCAAAACATGCATGAGTTGAAGTTGAACCGGTTGGATATGTGTTGCCTAATTTGAAGGCTATGCTTTCATGTGTTATAACGAGTTCCGTCAAACGTGAATTCTATGGTCAGTTGACAAGCTTTTGTCAATGTGCGCGCCCGTTGACAAAGCGAAGGAAAAGTGCAGAATCACCCACCTTTTGCACGCTGTGGAATCGCCCCAACTTGGGAGCGGAGCAGCATATGTCTACGTAATTGTCTTCCGAATCGTTGAATTGGGTCGGCGGAGCGACGACTCGAGGAAGAAGAGGTGTATAGTTGTAGTAGTTTCCTTCTGAGTTTCATACATGTGGCTAACAAGTATAGAAAAGGAAGATTGGTGGCCTCCTTGGAAGACTTCAACCCAGGAGACGCCATGAAATTGACGAGTTCATTCCAATTCCAATAGAAGAGAGAGAGAGAGAGAGAGAGAGAGAGCGAGCTGGCAGAGACCCAACTTTCTGACGACGATGCAATCCCTTTTCTTATATTGGGTATTTGACACGAACATTGATACATCAAATGGGGACCTTATAAGTTCTTGTTCTGGTGGCTTCGGTTGGATCAAGTCCAAGCGTGTGTGGTGGTCATGGGAAGGAATTAACAAGAGCAGAGGATCTGAAATGGAGTTGGATCAATCGAAGGTTCATCTGAAATGGGAGAAGGTTCTGAATAATATTGTTTACCATGTCGATATTGATTTGTATTTTTATTAGTTGCATAGTCAATTTGGTGAACCCATGCAGATGACTTAATGAATTTTTTATGGTTATAGAAGACCCATCGTACTTGCAATTGGGTGTACCATAAGTTAAGATATATAAATAGCTTAAAATTTTAGTTAAACGTTTTTGATGGTCCATGAGTTTGAAGCTACCCGGAAAGACACTACAAAATGACTTTGAATGGTTCCAATTCATGGTTGTCTTAACTGAGCGGGTGGTTTACACAATTATCATCACTCGGCTAAGTTGGAACAATGGTTTATGAATTATGTTCATTAATAATTTTTCGCCTCGCTTGCACGTCTAAATGCGAAAATTCCGAAGAAAAAATAAACTGCCTTAAAATGTTGTCAAATATCATCAGCAGGGTGTTGTTACTTCCTATCAAGAGCGATTGCAGAAACAAAAATAACAGGTAATTTATTTCATTTTGTGGACAACACTTACCTTTTTTATTTTATTTTGTTTTCCAAAGAACAGCTATTCACCCATGGGCCAAACGCATAAGGTAGTGGATATATTTCAATGGCCCATGGGCTCAACTAACAAATTTTTTATTACCTCCAGAACTGTTGGGCTAAAGAGGAAATGAAATCATTTATGGGTATTCATTAATTGAGAAAAATTAGTATCATCAACAATTAATACTCTTGTATTATCTATATTTAATGTGGGACCTTAGATTATAAGAATGGTTGGATGATGAGGGCAATTTTATCCAAATTACAAAAAAAAACACCAATGTGATCTTGATGAATGTCTAGATTTTCCTGATGCTGATATTTCTATATCAACGGTTGCTGATATTAAGCCTTCTCATATTAAATTTCTACTCTTAAACCTGAACCCAATAAATCTGATTATATAATAACTATGCTGCCCATTGTTGACTGTTGTTGTCACAACACATATGAGACTTGGTTCGGCCGATGCAGAAGTTAAATAAGGCCTTTTCATTGTTTTATTTAAGTTTTTTTCTAAAAATGACCCATCAAAAGAAATAGGGTAGGCATTTAAAAGCATCAAATTATGAATCAAACCAAATATTCAAAACGAATTGTCCATAATTCCAACTTTTTAAAATTGAATCAAATTGAAATTTTCCGTACATTAAAGCCAAAAACTTTAGCTTTGTTTGGTTAATTAATTTGCAGCAACATGAAAAAAATTTTACAAATTATTTTTAGCGGGGTGGGGGGATTACCTCTTATGCCATCTTTTAATTGAAAATTTATTTATATACATACCTCTTGAATACTGATTCATTGCTATACCTATACCTTAACCCTAATTAAGAATGAAGCAAGTCCTCTCAAAGCCTTCTCTTTCTTTTGCCGGGTAGTTACTAGCGGATTTTACAAATACGCCCGCCGGTGACTGGTGGAGTGGTTTTAAGTGCATGCAAATTACATACTTGTCAAACATTTGAAAAAGTAATAGTTTCTTTAACATGCACGTAAGACACAATAGGCATAATTAGTTATTTAAACTGATGCAGTTACAGTCATGAAAAAAACTGATAATGCGATATCTATGCAGTTTAAAATATTAAAATTGCCATATCAGTTTATGAATAAAAAATCGAATTAGTTAATCATATCAATATACCATGTTATGCAATTTTATGCAATCAGTCAATTGTATGCAGTTTAATGAATCAAACCTAAATGGTTATTCATGTAAATAATAACTCACAAAGTAATAATAACCCCTCAAACTTACTATGTAATGGCAAATGTGTTCAACAAAAATGTATCCATTTGACTTGAATTTTCTGATTCAACTTTCTTTGATGTACTTCTAGATATTATAGATTACATGGAAGCCATAGAAATGCCACAGTTGCAAATACATAATTATCTGTATGTAATTATGTGATGAAAACTGATAGTCGTTAATGGTGATTTTCATAATTGTTGTGAATCAATTGGCGGGTTTGGTACCGAATGTGTAAAACCCGCGAGTCAAGTTAGAATTTTATATTAGTGAACTAGTCGGTTCAGTTGTCAGTTTGAGTCGAGTTAGTTTCATGACCGCCTGCTAAGTCGAGATCAACCATGTGTTATAAGTGATGGGGGTCAAGTGTACCTAAGTTTACGGTGATAACGTCAAAAAGATGATGAAAAATGAATTATCAGAGTATATGATAGTATGTAACGATTTTTTTAGGTCGAATGACACATTAAGACACGTTATAGAACAGTTTGAGTGAGTTGTTAGTTATAAAAATTTTATTGTGATGTTAAGATGTGTATTATATTTTATGAAAATTTTCTTATTTTTTGGATTTTTTTTAGAATTATTAGGATTTAGTTATTATTTTTAACTCAAATTCGAAATGAGTCAACTTTTATTTACGAAATTGCCACCACCCCTTCATGACCCTTTCTCCCAATCCACCCTGATGCCGCCCCCATCCTCATCATCGACGCCCCTCCGACCACCACTGGGCCATCGTCGAGCTTTTCCCAACCTCCCTGGCTACTGCCTGACCTCCACGACGCACGAGAGCTGCTTCCTAGCGCTGCCCATCCCGGCTTTGATTCGCCACCATATACATTGCTTCGCCGCCGTAGTGATGCCGATGCCTCCCACTTAGACCCTTGACCATTTCTCCCTTAACTAGGGCTATCGCCGAGGCTAGCCAAGGGCCAACAAGACGATCAACCTACCAACGCTCAACTAACTTGACGCTGCTGCCATCGATCACACCGCCGCTTTCACCTTCACCACCACCACCATTGGGTTGAGCTCACCGAGTTGGTGTCAACCCATAGCCCTGATTGCCTCGCCAAAAACCGTCGATTATTTGCAGGAAACTGCTAAAAATTGCCAAATCCCTAAAATTTGCTGAATCTTTTGCCAAATTCATCCAGTCAAACTCGATTGAACTTCAGACACTGCCGGGTGCTTAATTTGAGTCTCAAGCCACACAATAAACCCTAGTCGTCATCGATTGTCGACGATGCGAGGTATAATTAACTTCGACTTAATTACTTAAAAGTGATAATTATTAGCATAACATGCTAAGATTGATTGATTGACATGTTAAATATTTTGTTGTAAATAAAAATGAAATTGAATGATTGTATGGTATTAAAATGAATTCTAAGGAACTAATTAAGTAAATTAAGTAAGTATTGTAATCTAATACAATGTAGCATAGGAAATCTAATAGGGATTGAAATGTGATTTGATATGAGTTGTGTCTTAATGCGTGTGTGCTATAGGATGTGTGAATACATCATAAGCGGGCATTAACTTTTAGTTTGATGTGTAGGTATGGAGTAAGAGCTCGTTGCATACATGCGTGGACATGATTGGAGCTAGGGGTGCTAATTGAGCGAGCGAGCCGAGCTCAACATGTGTTCGAACTCAGCTCGAATAGATCGAAACTCGTTTGAACTCGACTTGAGATCGAATAAGTTTTGGACATACATGCTCGAGTTCGACTCGAATATCTTTTATGTGTTCGAGCTCGGCTCGAGATCGAATATACTTAAACTGTTTAATTTTTGTGAGCTCGTTCACCCAGCGCATTCGTTAGCTCGAAACCAGCTCGATTAAAAGTCAAAAGTACCTCACTTAAAAAAAATGATGCCACCCACAACCTTGAAGTCATCAAAGTGAATACTTACCATCTCAACTATCTTGCTTCTTTATTATTATATTTCATATATATATATATATAATAAATATAATATAAAGACTATATTATTATATTATTTTATCTAGTTGAGTTCTAGTCGAACTATGAGTCGAGTTCGAGTTACAACCGAGTCGAGTCGAGTCGAACCGACCTTGCTTAAGCTCGGCTCGTAAGATTCAAGTTCGAGTCGAGTATTTAAATGTCGAGTTTTGAGTCAAGTCAATCCGAGCCGAACGCTAAATGCTCACGAGCTGGCTCGCTCAATTAGCAACCCTAATTGGAGCTTCTACCAAGTTTATTTAAGACTCGCTTCTGGTTTGACTTTTATGCTCATCGTGTTTTGTTTTAACAGGTAATTGGATATGTCGAGTGGTAGATTTATTATATCTCATTCCACACAAGCCATCTAATCGCATGAAATTTTTGGGCTAATAACCCTCGAGGATGAGATTTCTTGAGTCTGTTTTCGAAAACTCAGATCTAGATCACAATGCCTTTAGGCTTATTATATCACAAACCCTACCTAGGCCTATGTACATGTAGTTTTTTGAGTTTTCAGTGAGCTGTGAGACAAGGGAAAACCGACGACTGTGTGTTTAAACAAGGTGTGTGTTAGTTAAAGTGTGTTTTGGATTTGGTTAGCATCTGTTCCATTCTCGAGGGATCCTGATAACTCACCTTTGAGTTCCTCAAACCTGAAGAAGTGTGGAGGTTTACGAGCACTGTTATGGAGTGCATGTCTAGACTTGTGATTTCAAAGGGCACTGAAGGCGCATACCTGAGAGTACTAGGCCTCTATACTCAGGGTCATGAGTGATACGAAGGATGTAGAGGGTTGAAAGAATAGAAATTGATTTTTCCCGTGCAAGGGATACTTTAAAGTTGCCAAAGAATGAGATGAGAAAGAAAGGGGACACTGTCGCACGAGGTTGACGACTCCTAATTAGTGCCCTTATGAGAGATTCTATGAGGAAAAATAAAAATGTTTTCATTCAATAGGAGGGCCACCTTTCCTGTGTTAGTTTGTTATTAGTTATATCTGGACCAGTAATGCTCGCTATTGATATTATTCTATTATTTATGTAGATGAGAACTATGAGAATTGAGCGCTCTCAGAACTGCAAAGGAGCAGAAATGAAATTGTGCGCACATGTACTTGCCGAATGTAATTGAGGTTGAATGTGGAGTTGTTTGAATGATGCAACCTTGAATGTTATTTCTGTGAATGGATAATATGTTTTGCATGTGATTGAAAAAATGTGAAAAGAAATAAATAGGTTGAGCAATGGAGTCTATACTCTACTCAGAAGATGAAGAAAGTGATGATAATTGAAATGTTGAGATAAATGCTGTATTTTTTTACTATGTTTTCTATGTTTATTGATATATATATAATGTTTGTTGTTGATAGGGTGGTCCCTATTGTCCGTTTTCTTTTAAAAATAGTTATTTTCTTTAGACTTTTTACATATTTTGTTTGTTTAATACATGATTACATATCATAGCATCCACCTAAAACAATATTAGAACCTATGCATCTCAGCCATGCATTATGCTTGCATCACCATCTTGAGAAACCGAGGGTAGATCTGGGTTGGTGTAACCAAATCAAGTATATTAGCGAACGGTTCGATCGCCGGTAGCATTTCCAGGTTAGTTCATGGGTGAACCAAAACGGGGTGTTACAAATGTACCAAACCGAACTAGCTTTCAGTGGTTGGTTCTGGAATCAAACCTAACTACCGAACTAGCATTCAGTAGTTGGTTCTGGAACCAAACCGAACCCGATCTCCCCCTAAACCAAACTGAAATCAGCATAAAAACTTTGGTTGGTTTGGTTCGGTTTTATTCGGTTTAGCTCCAAAAAATAAAAATTATAATAGACATATTAAAATTAATTATAGGTTTGATAATAAATCAAATGTAAACATGATTTAACCATCATAATCATATTAAAAAAATATTCTTTACATAGATATTATATTAAATATCTAAAATAAATTATAAATAAATTAAAATAAACTAATAATAACCCACATTAAACATGAATATTAATGTTTTTTAAAAGAAAATGGATTTTTGGTCGATTTAGGTTCAGTTTGATTTCGAACTGAATTTCCTTATAATGGGTTCGGTTCCCCAATATTAAAATCGACCCGAATCAAATATTTTTAAAACCAAACCGAATTGATAATTTCGGTTCAGTTCGATCGGGTGTTGGTTCGGTTTGGTCGATTGCTTCGGGTCTAACCGAAGTATGCCCACCCCTAGTTGTGGATAAGAAATAAAGACAGTTTCCATTTACAATTCATTGATAAATATATTATGTAGCAATTCAAACATACATATAAGACTTCGATTTAATGTAAAGTGCTGTTGTAAAGATTTTGCAGTTATATTTTTGTAGCAATTGATAACTTAAAACATGTAGTTTTGAGAGGATAATAACTACTTCGTTTTCCTTTATATTGTGTTGATTTATACTCTTTGTTAGTACTTTAATTTAGCTAGTTGATTTTTTTAAAGGGGTAATATTTCCATTATGTAAATGTTATTCACGAATAAGCTATTTAACCTGTTTTCTTGATGAAATGGTTGTGTTATTAATGTGATTATGATCTGTTTATGACTTATCTAATTATGCATAGTTCATTTAATATTTAATCATTCTTGTACTAATCTTCAATTATATGCTGATTAACTGGCATTTTACCAAACAATATGTACTTTTTATTTTGGTTAAGATTTGTTATTAATGGTTAAATTCATTATGCATTGTTATCTTTTTTTTAATCTTTCATTTGTGTTTATTATGTTGTTTGGCCATCATATTTTTTAAAGCTTTTTGTGTGCCTTCTCATATAGGTTTGTTCGTCTGAACTATGTGATCGAACCCACTGAGTGAGCCCATGCCTTCACAGTTAATCATCATAAATAGTCCACGGTGGTTCCAAAATCAAAGGAAGAAGATAAGAATGGCTGATGATGATTTTGAGGACTTAAAATGAGGAATAAAAAATAGTAGGGTAGGTGAGGATTCAATGACCTTAATCACGACATGTACAGGTGATGGAAGTTTTATAAAAATACCATATTAACATGAAGAAAAGGAGGGCTAGCACCTTGAAAGAAAAAAGAGAGAACAAAAAGAAGTAGGAAAAGGAGAGAAGGGGATGAGCCCCTCGCTGAAGAATCGTTTCGGTGAACCCCCATCCCATTGTTGCTACCCAACAAGGACAAAAGGACCACCTTTCCTATTCATTGCTTACCTCCTAGAGAGCTTATAAGAAGTTGCAGACACTGTCATCCCACCCACGTGCTCCGCTTGTTGATCACCATCACTTCTAAAGATTATCTTGGAGTCAAGCTATTCATCACCACATTGCCGCAATAAATCTACCCCAAAAGTGATTTTTCTCTTTGACAGTTGAAAACAGAGGAGTTTGAAGCAGAAAAATGCCACGAAGAGATGATTTCATGGCTCTTTTCTGACCAACACCGGCCGTTCACAGCCCAACCTTGGTGTCCAAAGTGAAGCCAACAAAGCGATCTTCAGTTTTGGGTGGAGTCATGCCTGATTTCAATGCCACCATCATCAGAATTTTGAAAGGAAGGTGCAGATTGGAGTAAGGAAGAATAGAAAGCCACAAACTTGTAGACCTTTGTTCGGCCAGGCCACACTGTCGACGACAGACCGACACTGCCACCAGACTCTCCTCAACACCATCAACAAAGCTGAGTCAAGACCGCCGGAAGAGTCACCAATCGCCGGAAAACCACCCAAAAGAGTCTTGCTCGGAGCTGTGCATAACCTACAAGTCGCCATCCTTCAAGCCTCTGTTCGACCGACTGGAGCCACTGGAGGACAAGCCGCCACCTCCAATCGATCGCCATTGTCTCCGGCAACAAACCCAAATAGAGTCCCGCTGCATCAAGCCTCATCTGTCACTAGAAAACAGAGACAAAGTATAGGTCGACAATCATCACCGCTGGAATTTTCCATTGCCACCGTTGCTTGCCGGTGCCACCATAGACCGTTGTAACACTGCTAATCCCCTCACCAGTCTAATATCTACCAATCTGGGCGATCACTGCCAGGGAATGCCGTCGTAGGAGACACCAAAGCCGTTGTTGCACTGCCGTCGTAGCCGAGTTTGTAGTACCTGTGTACTACTGTCTACATTCGCAAGTCTTGCCAAAGCCGCAACCAGATTCGCAACTTGTGAAGCTACCCAATGAACGGATCACCTAAGATCTAGAGCTGCAACCCATATTTGAACTGGTGCAGCATGTGCCACCTACAACCAAGCCCACCTAAAAATATGCAAAAGCTTGCCCACGCCACCCGGCCCGGTCTAGCATTTTCCTGATTTGAACCAATCTGAAACGGTCTTGTTTAGTCTATTATCATTCCAAAAATAATTTGAAGGCTTTCCAGTTTTAGACGTTTCAGATGCAGTGGTGAGGTTATTTTGAAGATTTAAAGACAGAAAGAGGATGAACTAGGGCATTGGAATTCTCAAAGGTGGATCAATTAAAAAGGCGACAAAATTCACTTTTTTGTGTAAATTATAAAATCAAAGAAGAAATAGTAGATTGTGAGTATCAATCTCAGCGTGAACTGATTTAGGTATTTGAATTGAACCCTAAGGAACCATGTAAAAATCTCTTAGGCGTGTATTCCTCGCTCGTGGTGTTATTTTTATTTAACTCGCACAATTTCTTTGCACGGCAAGGGAGCCTTTGGTCCCACCAAACCCTTTAACCTGACTAGAAGTGAAGACGTGATTCGAGTGAGGGGGGGGGGTTAATCCCATGCCGAAACATATTTTGGGGACCAGCTATAAAGTACATGTGCTTTTTAAAGAAGTTTGTGCAAGCAAGAAGAATGGTGTATGAACTCAAGGAAGGCAAAGCCAATTTGAAGTGAACATGGAAGCAAGCCAACACATAGCTAGAAATGTGCGCGAAAGAATCCAACAGCTCGAAGTAGTTTTGAACAAGGGAAATTAAGGAAGAATCACTCACCAAACCCATGCTTAGACGAGAAGAAAATAGTCAAAGTCCAAGAAGGAATGAGGAGATGAAGCAAATGTTAGAAGTTGGACAAGTGCTTTTGACGCCAGCAAATCAACTAAGTTGAAGACAAGTACAAAATCAAGGAATTGAAGAGAGATTTCGCCAAAGTTAAGAGCGGATGCAACAAATTGAGCATATGATGCAACAAGTGCATGCCTAGATGCAATGGGCTAGTTCTTCAACCGGGAGCTCATTGAGAAGAGAAGACAACTTGTAAAACCTGTGATTCGAATCAGAGTTTTATAATCTGAACCGGTTGGTTCAACCATTATTTTTAGTCGAGTTAATTTTTAATTATGAGACGACCATTACGTAAGATGACCATTCATTTTTCTCACTGACCATTCATTTTTCTCATTGACCACTCATTTTCTTTCCCCTGATAGCTATATATTCCACACTTTTAACATTGTCATCATTCAGCCACCACCATCCTTCTCACCCAACTTCCTTTTTCTTTTTCTCCCTTCTTTTTTCCCTCACGATCCTCACTCAAGCCGGCCACAACCTCATCGTTGTCACCGCATGACTGACGATTAGGTACGGAGTAATCACTCACCGTTTAGGTGTTAAGACACGCTTGGAGCTTCTACCACGTCTGTTTAGGATTCACCACTGATTTATTGTTCTATTCTATCGTGATTTAATTTTTACAAATTGTAGGACAAGTTGAATGGTGTTTTATTGGATCCCACTTAGCTCGGGCCATTTAGTCAAATAGTTTTCCGGATTAATAACCCTCGAGGATGAGATCCCTCGAGTATGTTTTTGAAAACAAGATCCACCACAAGATGCCTTCGGGCCTATTATATAAATCCCTACCAAGATATATATATATATAGTTTTCACAATTTTCGATAACCGTACTACGCGAGCAAGCATGTGCCAGTCGAAGTTGTCGACAACCATGCTACGCAAGTGGCATGTGCCGGTCGAAGCCAGGAATTTTGACAACCATATGTACCAATCGAATCCGTCGATAACCATGATATGCGAGTGGCATGTGCTAGTCGATGCCGGGAATACCGACAACCATGTTATGTTAGCAGCATGTGCTAGTCAAAGCCGTCAACAACCAGGCTATGCAAGTGGCATGTGTCGGTCGAAGCCAAAAATATCGACAACTATGCTACACAAGTGGGTATAAAAGTAAGAAAAAAGGGCTTAGGATATGACAGTAGTCTCAAGGGACCAGAAAGAGAAATGAGAAAATGCCGAGAGAGGCATCGGCAACAGCAAATCAGTTTAGTTAAAGATGATTTCAATTTAATAGATGCCCTCAAAGATTTCACGATGTTTTCTTTCATATGAGAGTTTTATTTCATAGCCAGTTTGATATTAGTTATGTTTTGGACCAATAACACTCATTACTGATGTATTTTTATTATATATGTAGGTGATGATCATGAGTAAGATGAACCAACCTGGACAGAGGAGCAGTGACACCTCTTACACACATGTCAGGTGATAGAGGGTTAATATTTAGTTATGTTGTCATATATTAAGAATTATGTGATGTAAGGTATAACAATTGAATTCATATGATGTGAAAAGTAATTAGAATGCGCAGATGGGTTGAGACCCAAGATTTAGAATAAATTACGTGGCATATTAGAATTTTATGCGAATATCAATGCGTAATATATATATATATATATATATATATATATATACATGTTGATTTGACAGGGTGGACCTTAATTGCACTTTTAAGGGAAATTTTGTTCATTCTATTTTCAAAATTTTTATCGACTTTATCATGCTTATTTTGTGTGGTAAACTAGTTGTCATGTCATTCATGTAGTAACATGTTAGGGTTTTGTGCATTCATCCATGTATAGCGATAAAAATCTTCCATCTCGATATGCCGAGAGTAGATCTGCATGATTGGGTTCGGATTAGCCGACCTAATCGGGACCAGTGACATTCCAGTTTGGTTCTCGAGCGTGGACTGGATTTGGAGTGTTACACAACCATCCACGCAATGTCCAACATTAGACCAACCCCTGGAGGCCAAACAGATATCTTCAACCTCCACAAATCCGATTGTATCAACTTTACTCCCAGCTACAGAAATAACCACCACAACATTGAGGGATCAAGCCAACATCCCTCGTGAAATTAACAATTTTTCTTTGATTTCAACTTGAGTCCACCCACCAAGCATCTACAACATCAACTTCACATCCTGAATAGATTTGGCTGCAGCACAACCAGCTACATCAACCAAGTAGGAGCAAGCCTTGTCTGCTTTCTCACTCTATGTGGCTTCCACAGCCACCATACTACTTGTCGCCATACCCATACTAGTGGCATGACCTTGCATGCTCCCATCAAGCATCTTTGATTGTAAAACCCACGATTCGAGTTAGGGTTTTATATTCAGAACCGGTCAGGTCGACCATTATTTTTCGAGTTGAGTCAGTTTTAGGACACGTGTACTGAGCCGACGCCGGTCGCGTGTATGAGCTATGAGGGTCATGCGTACCCAAGTATATGATGATAATGTCATGAACACAGCAAAACAGAATGAGTTATCAGAATATGTGAGAGTATGCCAGTCATTTTTTTATTTTTATATATAGTGGATCGTAGAATTAGTTTTAGGCCGTTTATCGCGTTAGGACGCGTTACGGGCAGTTTGGGTGGGTTGATAGTTCTAGAGCATATCATTACGATGTTTGGTATTTGTTTGATTTTATGGGATTTTTCCCGATTTTTATGAATTTTTTTTAGGATTTAATACGACTTAGTTATTATACTTAACTCGAGCCGGAGACGAGTCAAGTCTTAATTACAAGTTTGCCACCCAACCATTTCTTCTCCACCCCCGACCTTTCTTCCTCCCTTCCCATCCAAACCCTAGCCACGCCGCCACCGCCGTCGACGTCGGCCTGCCGCCGATCGTCGTCGCCAGGCCCACGCTGCAGTGTTGTCGTGCCGCCCGACCAGCCCCGGCCGCTGCCAGGCCGCCGTGACGCCGGAATCGCCGTGCCTAGCGCCGCGGCTAAGTTTCGGTCGCGTCGCCAATTTTGCCGCCGGTGACTGTCGCCGCCACGATCAGGGGGTCGCCTCAGCACCATCGACCGCCCAGTGACCTTCCCCGACCGGAACGGAGGCCAGCGCCGCCCAGATCGGCCAGATTCTTCTCCCATCGCCGCCGCTCTGTTTTATGCTTTTTCCGGCGAGCCGTTACCTCCGTTGGCCGCGTCGACCTCGTAGATGAGTCGGGCTCGCCGAGCCGGTTCCAAGGGTACCCAACACGACCACTTTTCCGGCCAGTAGACGCCGCCGGCGACTGTCGCTGGAAAACCGCCGGAAGCTGCCAGAAAACCGCCGAAAACCGTCGGAAAACTGGAATTTCTGGAATTCGCCGGAATTCACCGGATCTTCCGCGGGGCTCACCCAGTCGAGCCCGATCGAACGTCGGACGCCGAGGAGTGCCGAATTCGAGCTCCGAGACACGCAACGGAACCCTAGCCGTCGCCGATTGCCGACGATGTGAGGTATAATTACCTCCGATTTGATTATTTAAAATTGATGATGATTGTTAGCACAACATGATAGGATTGAGTGATTCCCATGATAGAAGTCTGAGCATGAAAGAAGTAATGATATGTATGATATGATTGGTAATGAGTAAATATTAAGTGATCTGATGATGTAAAGTAAATTTGAGCATGTTAATCGGGTACGATGTAACTTAGGAAAAACACAGTAAAATTGGTATGAATAATATTAGTTAGAATTATTTTCATATTTATGATTATTTGATTGTTGATTGACGGTCATTGTGTGTGATTCATCATTTAGTTAGCGGGCGTTAGTATTTAGTTTTGATGTGTAGGTCCTGGTTGCAGAAATCGGCCGATTCCGTGCGGAATCGGCCGATTTCATCGGATCGGCGTCGCGCCGATCCGATTTCGAGGCCGAATCGGGCGGCCCCGAATCGGCCCGGAATCGGCCGAGTTCGGCCGATTCCGACCGATTTAAATCGGAATCGGAATCGGCCGATTTAAATCGGAATCGGTTTTTAGGAAATTACCAAAATACCCTAGGTATGATTTTTATTAAATTATTTAAGCATGGGTAAAATGGTAATTTGGATTTTAAAAACCTAAAATCAAACCCGCTCCCCGACACCGCCGCCGCTCGTCCGCCCGCCGCCGCCCGGTTTCCGCCTCCGCCGTGCGGCCCCGACTCCGCGCTCGCCGCCGACCGGGCTGCCGACCTCGCCGCCGACCTCGCAACGTCGCCGCCCACCCGTGGCCGGACCGAATCGGGCACGCACGAATCGCCGCCGACTCCGCCGCCGGCTCCGGGCCGCCGACGGTTCGTCCGGCCGGCTGCCGACATCGACCGGCTGCCGACATCGCCGCCGCGAGACTCGCCGCCGACCGGGCCGCCGGTGGCGGCGGGGGTAAAAATCGCACGGTGGCATTCTTGTAATTAAAAGTTGACTCGAGTCTAACTCGAGTCAAAAATAATAATTAATTCGAAATAATTTAAAAAAATCTTAAAAAATATTTAAAAATATCAAAAACTATAATACACAGAATAATATCAAAATAACATCAATACTTAATTTTAATATATTTATATTATAAATTGTCAAATTATTATATATAACTGATTAAATTAATTTGGACCGATTCAACTGAACCGATTCCTGGCCGATTCAGACCGATTCCGATTCCGATTCCGATTCACTGGAAAACCGATTCCGATTCCGATTCCGATTTATGCAACCATGGTGTAGGTACGGAGTAGGAGCTTGCCGCCTAGGCGCGATGACACGCTTGGAGCTTCTACCAGGTCCGTTTAGGACTCGACTCTATTTTACGTCTTTCTATTATATGTTTATCTTATCATTTGCAGGACGGGTTAAGTGGCGTTTTATTGGATCCCACTTAACTTGGGCCATCTAGCCGAACAGATTTCTGGATTAATAACCCCTCGAGGATGAGATCCCTCGAGGATGATTTCGAAAACAAGATCCACCACAAGTTGCCTTCGGGCCTATTATATAAATCCCTACCCAGCCCTATATATATATATATATATATATATATGTAGTTTTCGTGTTTTCTGTGAGACGAGAGATGGAGAAACCGACTACACGTACCATGAGCGGATGCCGTGACAGTCAAAGCGGGCTCTGGATTAGTGCCAGCGGACTGTTCCATTCCCGAGGGATCCTGACAACTCCGCGTTTGAGTTCCTCACACCCGGAGAATGTGGAGGTTAACGGGTACTGTTTAGTACAGCGCATGTCCGGACTTGTGGTTCAAAGGGTACTAAAGGCGACTGCCTGAGAGTACTCGGCCTTTGTGCTCAAGGCCAGGAGAAATATGGAGGTAAGGAGAGGGCTTAGGATACAGTTTCACGAGAAGTACTGAAAAAGAAGTGCCGAGAGCGGCACAGTACCAGCAGCAGATCAGTAAGTTCGGGATGCTACCGGGTCTGCAGCCCAGTGGCTCCTCAGTAGTGCCCTTCAGAGTGTTCACGTGGAGTATATGATGCTTTCTTTCATATGAGAGTTTGCTCTCATAGCCAGCTTGTTATAGTTATTTTATTTTTCAGACCAGTAACACTTGTTATTGACGTATTTTTATACTATATGTAGGTAACAATTACGAGTTGGAGGAGCCAATTTGGACGGAGGAGCATTGTTGTCGCTTGCACACATGTCAGTCAATTGAGTGTTTATATTGTGTTATGATATTATTATATGGTGTGAATAAATGCTTGAAACATGATGATGTGACATGATTAGTTGTTAAAATATGATGTTATGACATGATGAAAAGCTAAGACATGATGACAAGAGGTGAGATGTGATCAGAGTGCGCAGCAGAAGTGTGGCCCAAGTTTTATAATGAATATACGGTATATTAGATTATGTGTGATTAAAATTGTTGATATATGCATATATATTAGTGTATATTGTTTTGACAGGGTGGACCCTAATTGCACTTTTAGGGGAGATTCTGTCCGTTTTATTTTAGAATTTTCATTGAGTTTGATCGTAATTGTATTGGTGTGTGTTTGAATTGCATGTCATTCATGTAGTACCATGTTAGGGTTTGTGCATTCATCCATGCTTTGAGAGTTGTATCTTCATCTTAAGACGCCGAGATTGGATCCGTATGAGTTAGGTTCGGGTTAGCCGACCTAACCGGGGCCTGTAACATACCGGTTCGGTTCACAAGTGTGAACTGGATTTGGGGTGTTACATCGATGGTCTTCCCACCATCAATCACCACCACAGTGCCGATCCAAGCGGCACTACCAACAATGCCAACAAGTGAAATGTCAGTTAATGTTACAATTTTGTTGGCAAGTCAGTCACAAGCCCTAATGCCAACCATGTTAGTAGTGTTAATGTCAGACCTTTGCTATGAAGAGTTGAAATCCAAAATAGAAGTACAAGTCACACTTATCACTACTCTGATCGGAAAGAAAGATAAAAGATCAACTGAAGCAACCAAGTGCCTCCAACCACTCCTTGATGAAGTCTGCATAGAAGTTTTTCCTGAAAAGTACAAGCGCCCAACCTTTTCAAAGTTTGATGGAGATGGCAATCTTAAAGATCACATCACAATCTTCGAGATTGAGTGCGGAGCGATCTCAACAAATGAAAGGTTAAAGTTACAACAATTTCCAGCATCTCTCAGTGCCAATGCACTAAGATGGTTCAACAACCGCCCACCTAGATCGATCAGTTTATGAAAAGAACTCATCGAGTAGTTCACAACTCACTTTCAGTCAATGGAGATCCTGATAATGATTGATTATTTAAGTTAATGTCAGAGATAGTCAGGTGAAGAATTTACTACATATGTGAAGAGTTTTAGAAGCATGTCATCTCAAATGAAAGAAACTCCTGATATCAAAGAGCTTGTGAAGATACGTACGATGAATGCTGGATTAGCCGCATGGTTCCTAAGTGGTCTACAATGCAATATATTTGAAGAACTCTTTGAAAGAGTGTTGATATATGAAGAATTTAACAGAATTTCAGCTTCAACAAAGAATGAAGGAGCCTCAAGGAATTTAGTCACTGAGCTTAGTCATATGGATCATGAGTGACAAGTAAAGATAAGGAATGAAAGTGAAAATCCAAGAGATGAACCTCGAGAGCCTCGACAATGACAAAAATGTAGAAATATAGAAGATTACACCTTCAACATTAGAGATACTAAAAGATGGTTCGATGTATTGAAGAGCAAAGAAAAGATCATGCTATGGACTTAGAAGAATCCACCAAAACTAGAGGATGAGAATAAAGAAAACTTTTGTCAATTTCACTAGAGGTTCAGTCATCCGACGATGAAATGTTGAGACGTGATGGAGAAGATAGAAGAGTTGCTTGACCAAGGTGATATTAAGTATAAAGCTTCAGTTGCTAATGTGATGACAATGAGCCACTTACCTTCACTAATGAAGTCTCATAAAGGAAAAGAAAAACAAGGAGAGGAAATGGGTGTCTAAATAGTTAAAGTAAAAAGCATGAAGGTGTGACCTGCTTCCACTAAAGAGGTGAAGAAAGTATGATTTACACCTCTACCAATTCAAAAGTTTGAAGTTTAAGCTGAACAAAGAGCAAGACTTTGTGAAGGAAAGGAGCTCAATAAAGAAAAGATGGAAGACTGGCTTGTTGTCTAAACAACTTCAACTAAAGAGGAAGTCAAGTTGAAGAATGCAATGTGCCATGGAAAAATAGGACTGCACCTAATATATAGCTTTGGCGGAAAGATAGTGATCAAAGGAATGAAGTGACATTACATTGGAGGAGATACAAGACTTGTTGCGGTAGATCGTGATTGTTCTTATTCAAATCTTGTCACCCGATCAGGAATACATTTTTTGCCAGAAGCCCTTCCATGATCAAGTGTCAGCTACTAGGTAAAAGCTTGAAATACCTTATCACAATCACTAGCAATGAAGACTTGGCAAATATCATCAAAGAGCAAGAGGAGTTCAACACAAGCACAAGATCAACTCCTCGCCTTCACTTCTTTGTGTTATCGAAGACTTCAAGACCAACATCCAACTCAATGTTGGACAAGAAGTTGGGGGCTTCAATTGAAATCACTACGGCTAAAAGTGTTGAAAGAGAAACAACAAACAACTCAACAAATAGTAGGAGGTATCACAAAAGAACAAGGTCACCTTGAGACTATGAAGGAAAAGAAGACATCATGCAAGCTTGTCGCCAAAGAAACTTGTCACCGTGAAGAAGAAGCCATAGATGAGAATAATGACAAATATGTTAGTTTCCCATTGCCACTCAAATTTACAAGGCAAAAGGAAAGAAGTTTGGATTTGGACACTACGATTGTTGAGCAAAGAAGTTTCTCTCGAAGATCAACATGATTGTCAGCTTCCACACAATGACCCAGGAGGGGTTGCCCTATGCTAGCTTATGCAAAAACAAAAAAGAAAAAAGAAAAAAAAGGAAAAAAATATTTTGCCGATTCTTCTTTTGAACTTGCAAAAAATTGACGAGAGGGCTAATGTTTGTTTGAGCCATGTGATTGAGCCCATGCCTTCACAGCAATTCATTAGAAACATTCCACAATAGTTCCAAAATCCAAGGAAAAAGATAAGAAGAAGGAGAGGATAAGAAGGGCTGTTGAGGATTTTTGGTAATTGAAATGAGGAATAAAAAATGCTTGGGCAGGCGACGATTCAATGGCTGTAATCAAGAACTGTACATGTGATGGAAATTCTATAAAAATACCACATTAGTGTGAAGAAAATGGGTGATGGTACGTTGAAATAAAAAAAAGAAGAAGAACCGAAGAAAGAAGTAGGAAAATGAGAAAGAAGGGGAGGAGCCCCTCTTCAGATCACCTTTCCGGCGACCCCCCATCCCATTGTTGCTACCCACCAAGGAAAAGATCACCTTTCCTGCTCATCGCCCACCTCCTAGAGAGCTTTTGAGAAGTTACAGACTGTCATCCACCCATATACTCCGCTTGCTGATCACCATCACCATTGAAGATTATCTTGGAGTCAAGCTATTCATCACTGCAGATCTACCCTAAAGATGGGTTTTTTCTCTTTGGCAGGTGAAAACATAGGTGTTTGAAGCAGGAAACTACCACAAGGAGTTGATTTCAGTGCTGTTTTCCGATCAATGCTGGCCGTTCACAACCCAACCTTGGTGTCCAAAGTGAAGCTAGTGAAGCCATCTTCAGTTCTGGGTGAGTCCGGCCTAATTTTGATGCCGCCGCCACCACTGAAATTTTGAATGGAAGTTGTTGATCAGAGCAAGGAAAGAATAGAAAGCCGTCAACTTGCAGACCTTCGTCCGGCTAGGTCAGGCCACCGATGGCTAGATCGACACTGCCACTAGACTTCCTCATCAGCATCAACAAAACAAAGTTGAGATCGGCAGTTGAAAGAGCCACCAGTCGCCAAAAACCGCCCAAAAGAGTCATGCTAGAGTTGTGTAGAACCTGCAAGTAGCCATCCTTTCAGCCTCCGTTTGACCGACCAGAGCCATCGCATGACAAGTCGCCACCACCAATTGATCGCCATTGTCTTCGGCCATAAACCCTAATCGAGTCCCGCCACATCAAGCATCATCTATCGCCGAAAAATGAAGACAAATTCCCAGTTGACAATCATCGAAGCCTGAACTTTCCACTGCCAGCATCGCCCGCCACAGATCGTTGTAACACCTCCAATCCCCTCACCAATCGAATATCTACCTATTTGGGTGATCATCGCTAGCAGCCGCCGCTGGGAATGCCATCACTAGAGCCACCAAAGCCATCATTACACCACCGCCGCAATAGGTTTGTCATGCCCATTTATTGTTGTCTGCATCAGGATGTTTTGTCTAGAGCCGAGACCAGATCCACGACCTAAGAAACCACTCGACGAATGGATAGCCTAAGACCCCGACCCGCGACCATGTCCACAACCTGTCCACAACCCGAATTTGAACTGGCGCAGCTTGCACCACTTGCAACCAGGTGCACCCAGAAATATCCAAAAGAGATGGCCCCGCCTAGCCACGGATGGCCTTGCCCAGCCGCGACCTCCACCCTACCGTGGATGCCCCTCCTCCTTGCTCCCCCTCGACCCCACTGTCCCCACCGCATGCGGCGGGGATAGTGGGGTCAAGGGGAGCAGAGAGGAGTGGCATCTGCGGTAGGACGACATCATCCACGGTGGGGAGGGCAAGATTTTTGGCCACGCAGCCCCATCCGATCACGGCCCGCCACAGCCAGCCTCCACAAGGTTGGATTTGGCCAGTGGGCGGCCAAACAAAGCCGCCCATGACCGACACGGCCTCTTGACGGTCGTTTTTTATTTTAAAGATATGGGCCATCCTTGTAATCGGACAGCCCAGATCAAAATTTAGTTTTTTGTTTAAAAAAAATCCGAGCCGTCTTTATAAGCAGACGGCCAGATCATAGTTCGGGGTAAAAAATATTCTACCCCAAGCTCACTGCATGCCCCTCTTGTTGAATTTGACTCGCTCTAATAACCGATTAAATGGCCAATTTTAATTTTTGCAATTATACTCTTAATTAATATTTACGTAACTTAAAAGGCTGATTCGACCAAATTTTTTGAATCGGTTGGCGACCGATCCGATTTGAGTCAGCCAATTCTTGGATGGGTCGTTTTATGTAACCATGGCTTCCTTTCTCAACCATTCCACGGGTCGACCCTTCTCTTGCCTTCCCCGCCTCCGCCAGGGACAGCAAAGTTCGCACCTTTGGGTGAGTTTCCCGGCGAGCTTCCATTCTTGAGGTTCAATTATCTTCACCTTAGTTTGGTAAGGTCAATTTACGGATGATTTATTTCATTGACAAACAAAGCCCTTCGCTTGCACTTGCAATCGCTGGTAAGATTAATTTCACTTTGTTTTATTTCAGAAGAAGTTTTTCATTGCTAATACAGAGTCTTGGTCGTGATTGGAGTTCCTCAACCGTAAAACGCACTTTTATAGTAATATATATAGGCCTTCTAGGTTGGAACAGCTTTTTTATTGCAGTAAATTGGAATTACTTCTACTTTTAATATATATATATATTGGTCTTCTAGGTTGGGTTAGCTTTTATATTGTAGTAGAATGGAATTACTTCTACTTTTTATGGTAATATGTATATGCCTTCTAGGTTGGAATAGCATTCTTATTGGAGTATATTGGAATTACTTCTACTTTTTATGGTAATATGTATAGGCCTTCTAGGCTGAAATAGCTTTCTTATTGGAGTAGATTGGAATTACTTCTAAGAAAACCTTCTTTTTTGCTGACTTTTGGTTGCTCCTTATTTGAAGTCGGCGGCATATTGGTGGAGAAGAGTTTAAATTAAACAGAGAAGATGAGCTACCTTCTCCGTACTTTATCAAAGAAGCTTGAAGTGGACACTGTTATAAGAGACACTATAGACAAAGTACTCATTCTTAGATTTGGGAGTGCTTCTGATGCCACTTGCCTTCAACTCGATGACATTGTTCGTATCACTAGCTTATCTTATCTCTCCTCTCATTATTTGATGTTCTTCTTGGGAACTGTTTTTTTTCAATGCGGGTAACCTGTTTTTTTTGAGAATCTTCTTTCTAACAGCTTGCAAAGTCTTCTCGAGAGCTTTCTAAATTTGCTACAATTGCTTTGGTGGATGCTGACGCTGAGGAAATTCAAGTTTACATCAATTACTTTGATATCACTTTGCTACCATCAACCATATTTTTCTTCAATGCACATCACATGAAAATGGACTCAGGGTGCACATCTCTTTTTCTTTATTACATGGGTGATGTTCGTATATATTTTTTCAATAAATGCTAGTAAAATGCTGGGGACCTGTCCTAATGCCTAGCCTTGACAAGGCTTCATATATGATTAAAATTCTGTAGGTTGTTTCTTATAAAAGTTAAATCTTGATTCTTGCTCCGATGGCCATTCAGGACTGCTGATCATACAAAGTGGATTGGTGCTTTTTATGGAAAGCAGGACTTCATTGACGTCGTGGAGGTCTAGTCTTTTCTCCTAAAAAACCCTATATGTGTTACATTTTTTAGGATTTTTTATGATTTGAGTTGGTTTGTTGTCCTGCATGGGAGCAGAATCTACTTTACACGAGCTAAATCATATATTTGTGCAGGTTTTATAAAGTGTAGATGAATATAATAAGGTTGGTCAACTAGAAGGTTTTAAATCATATTTTTGGTCCAATTTTATTTAGTGTACAAATCTGTAGAAGTGTATAGTCCTGGACTCCCAGCCCCCGGCTTGATATTGCCTTGAACAAAATTTTCCATTTTAAAAAAAATTTCTTATATTGTTATTGTGGAGAATGTATGGCTTAGATGGCAACTGGTTATAGCAAGATAAGTAGGAAGAGTAATAATGTAATTTAGGACATCAGGCAGCAGGTAGAAGAGGAAGAATATGGTGTGATTGATTTGTTTTACCATGCCTTAGCTTATTTGGACACACAGGTTGGTTACAACTGTTCCATGCAATTTGATATATTCATGAAGTCTTTCAAACAGTAGTTTTAATATCATACACATCTAAGAACAAGTCAAACATTCAAATATATTTTGCGTTAACAGTTCAATAATAATAAAACACATTAACAGGTATATAGTTTTTTATGAAGAGGAGGATACCATGGCTGCTTTGCATTCCAGTGGCTAAATTTTTTGATATTTTTTGTGTTCATTTACTGTTATAAAAGGAATTTTTCATTTAGATAACGAGCTACCTTTTGGTGAAGATTTTCATATCTAGTTTGCTTTTCTATTCTAAGCCATGATTGAATTGAGGTTATATAGTCATACATTTGCTTGCTTGTGGTTTCATTGGCTCTATTCCTGAATTTAAAGTATTTTACAAGTCTGTTTCTTGCCAAGTTATTTACTCTTGTTATCATAAATTTTAAATGGGTGAAAGGTAAACAAAATTTGGGAGCAATGTGATAGCTTTTTTCATGTTATATTCACGTGAGAATTCATGTGACTTTCTATTTCTTTTGACGTACATCTGTTATATCTTTGGTAGTTTTCATGATCTTTTGTGCGAGCTTTCCTTTAGGCAGGTAGTATTATATGTCTATTAGTAAAAATTACTTGCTGATATTACTTTTCGCTCTATAATTTGTAATATTGAAGTGGAGATACGAGATTTATGTTGCTGAACCTAGCTTTACTAAGATGCAGTAATGCTCATAATTATGCTTGTATTCTGTCTAATTTTTTCTATTGTTTTTCATTTTTTATTTTAAATCCTGTTCCTTTTTTCAGGCAATATATAGAGGTGCTATGAAAGGGAAACTAATTGTTACCTGCCCTCTTCCTGCGGATAGGATTCCCAAATTCCAACTTTTATTCAAAGACTTGTAACCTGAAATATTGTTCTCTAATCTCTTTGGGAGAGACTTGTTAACTGCTTTAAAGACTTGTGCTTGATAAGGAAGGAAAAAGACTTCTAAGCTCTATTTTGTCAATTGTCTAGCTGAAAGCAGCTGCTGGGATCCTTCAGAGTTAGTCTTATGGCATTCCTTATAACCTACTTTAGTTTGTGGGTGTGTGGGTGTGTGGGTGTGTGTATTTGTTTGTTTCAAAAGCACATGCAACATAATATATTGTAGAAATCATATATTTCACTTAGGCCTTTCAAATTGAGGGGAATATGGAGAAATCTCTTCCAAGATATTTGATAAAATTCAAAGGGGATTATTGGGAAGTGATGACAGCAATATTTTATTCTTAGTACTTATATTTCATAGTTATATTAGAAGTACTCAAAAGAGTTTTCAGTTTTAATAGTATTTGAGTCTTATAATAAGTTAGAATCAATGCTTATTTGGGCTTTTATTTGTATCATATTTAGTTTTTTCTTATACAAGTTAGAGTCTTAGTTATTTTTCTAGTTTAAGTAGGATTTTCTTATATATTCTTTTATAAATACAAGCATTGTGGGCTATTTATCACATCTATCCATCATTATTGAATATAAGAATATTTTGCCTTTGTTGGGTGCTATCTTTGAAGGCGCACTACCTAATGCAGGTGAGAGTTAATTACAAATACTTAATTAAATAGTTAAGACCCTCATAATCTTTAGGGCTTTATAATGATTGCAATTATTGAACACAAACTATTTCAAAAATTATGCATAAGAAAAGGATAGTCACAAGTAGATAATTAGGTTAAGCACAAGTGATAGAAGAGTAAGTGGATGAACAAGGTAATTTGCAAATAATATGAACCCAATTAATTAGTAGTGTGCGAGGCACAAGTCTAATTTCAAGTTGCTACTTGTGTCGGCGAGTAATTCAAAACCATACAAATGTCAAAAAGGCTTTAAAACTTGTGGATACTTCATTTTCAACTGCGGTGAAGTCAAACTTATGGAAGTTAAGTAAATATGCAAACAAGTGTATAATCAACCAAGCATATGCACACACGAAGAGGAAAAAAGAGAGAGAGGACATAAATAATTTTTAAAAAGGTTCCCAACTTGGTTTGTCCTCTTTTTTAACCTACCAAGCCTTTTGATAGGCCTTCAGAGCTTCTAATATGTCAACCAACTTATATAACTTATAAGCTACAACAAGACATTCTTTACAAGCACCAAGTGCCAAGGAGTTTTATAGCTAGCTCTAACACCTTTGGAGTAACCACTTTGAACCTATACTCCCTTTACAAGTTCATACATTGAGTCAATGGAATCTCATTTTCCTAGCATATCTTCTTCAAAGGCTTAGGCTCTCACATACAATTTCAACACCTTGAAAGTTTACAAACAAACTCACCTTGAGCAATACTTCACATAGTAGGATCTCTCTTTGGTTAACACATGAATCACTTAGAAATACAAGTTAAAGATTACACCAATTCATACACAAGTTTAAATTCCCAATTTATACCAAGAGAGTGTAATGGTTCATTCCACTCAAGAGGGCTGTCAAATCTCACTCTCCAAGGCCTTATTTCTAGGCTTTCCAAGTCTCTCCACCAAATAATGTATTTGGGACTCAATTCCCATTATTTGACTTACTCCAATAGCTAGTTTTTTAATCAATTGATAGCCAAACGATCACTTAAAATTTAGTCATGTAAGTTTTGTCTGCTTTGGTTGCTGAATGCATGGCCGTTTGTCTTACCGAACCTTCTTCTCGAATTTCATCGATCCACTATCCTTTCTTAAACGCTTTTGATTTGTGTTCGAAGTCTCATATAAGACACCTTTGGTTGTCAAATGTTTCACCGAACTTTGACTTCAATTCTTCCTTGGACTTCAATAACCAAACCCTTGACCGGAAGGGTAATTGAAGTCTGCTTGTTCCCGGTTTCTCTCCAAACCTTGGTTCTTGGTTGCTAAACGCATAGCTGATCACTAGCCGAAGGTTTGAACACCTTTCTTACTTGGCTACACCTCCATACTTCAGTAGTCAAACTATAAACCGAACGGCTAATTGAATGTTTGACCGAATATCTAACCGAACCTCAACTAAAGTGTTTTTTATTTTAACATTTCAACCAATTCTTTAATTATTAATCGTTGATTTGCTTGCTTGAACTTTTTCCTCACTCAAAGTCTTCATAAATTTAATTTCCTTGATGATAAATAAACTCTAATAGTTGTATTTAGAGTGTTCGTAAAGTTGTTTCATTTCCACACCTTTTGATGAAGACAACTTTCAAATTATTGTAAATTTTCTAAGTAGTTGATGCTAATCTTAATAAAACATTCCTTTGAGCTTGATATATTGATCTTCAACACTTTAAATCTTTAAGTTTATCCCTTGTAGTCTATACATTTTTATTACTCTAAACTTATATAAGTGGTTAGTCTAATAAATGATGAAAGATGTCATAATAGAATGCATATCTCAATGATACTTATGTCATGCAACTTATGACTAACTAGTGATTGATAATAGTAACATGAGTTGATCATTACAACTTCAAACACACGAGATGACTAAGCGTTATTCACTCATGCCTCCTCATATATATGCACTCTCCTTTAAACACGCACTCATTTATATATATCAACTCTTTTCCTATGTCATATCAATAAGTAATTCAGTACAAGTGAATGACACGTCTAGTTCACATACACTCTCCATCATGATCATACATCCTTAATAAATTATACCAACTAACTTAGAGTGATCATCATTAAAATATAATTCTTACAATCTTTGCTGTGTGCTATTCCTTACTCATTTTCTTTTATTTTGAGTAAGATTAGAAAGAAGGATCTTTCTGAACCTTTTACTCTAGTTATCTTGCGTTATTTTGTATCAATTGGTATGAATCATATCACGAAGACATTGTTCTGGTAGGTTGCCTTATTTAATTGATGGTCAATGTTCAAGTTTCGACTATTTCAACTACCTGTTTGCTTCACCATTATTAGTGTGGGGTATAGATGTTTTTTTACGGTGCTGAAATTTTTACCTAGATAGAGTACTGAGTTTTACATCAAAGTGTTTTGGTGATCAACAAAATTGTTTAATAACAGAGCATATCATTCATTAGGTTATGGTTGAATGTATGTTTATGTTTAGTTTGACACAGAATTTATTAGTATAGTGACAGATGCTTAATTTGTATTAAAGAATACAGAGAAGAAATGTGTGGCGGAAACATTGACATATTTTGAGGGACAGGTAGGCAATGTTAATACTTGATTGATCCTCGGGGAATGGAGCAGCCGGGAAGGAAGATCCCGATATTTGATTGCCTAATTATAAATAACTAGGTGGTTCCCTTGTTTATACATTCACACCATAAAGTAATGACTAGGCAGTATACTTTGCATGTATTGTGGAGCTAACGCACATCAAACAAACTTTGTACTTAGGGAAATATTTCTGAAGGCACTAATATAAAGCTTAGTTTAAAAATTCAAAATTCGGATTCGATTTGGCATGTTATAGGGTGGAGTCAATTTAGAGTTGATTTTAAGCTTATTCGGAGTTATTTATATATAATTTTTAATTTTGTAAATAAATAATTATACAAAAGTAGTATATATTTGATATTTTTACATTTGAAATTGACAGTAATTAAAAATGTTGATTTAGTTAATTTAAATAAAAAATAATATGTTTTGATAAATTTTATGACTTGATTTGGAAAATAAATTGTAAAATTGGTTATTATGGAACCATCTACGCTATGGAGTGGGGGGCGATTTGAAGAGTTTTTAGAGTAAAAACGTGAATTTTAAAACTATGATATATTCATGTTATATAAACCCAAGCCAAACTCTTATTTTTGATGCAAAAATTGGCATTTCACTATTTTGTAGAGTTGGAGGATGGAAAGATGTACTTAAATGAATGAATGTTATGAGAAGTTAAATGAATTATACAAGTTAATTTTAATTTTTTTTCATGATTTAATAGAAAAGAAAAATAGCTAAGGATGATGCAGATGACAACCTAGGGTCTGTTATTTGTTCCGGACATGCCTAGAAAAACGCCGTCCTCATATCTGTAAATGTGATTTGGACGTGACGTCTAGCTGCATATGGTGGAATATAATATCTTTTTCTTGCAAAAATACTAAAAATTTATATTTATTGATCTAACAATCAAACCAACGTTTGAAGTAGATATTTGAAGAATTTTGTCGTTTTTCAACCGATTATATTCCGATTAATCGGTAGGATTGGCATGGGCCAAGATTCCACGTTTGATAGAAACATTTGAATTGATTAGTTTGCATCACTAATTTTTTTAAAAAAACTTTGCAATAATAGTTAAAAATTGGGATTTAGACTCGAGTCCATTGCTTACAAAGATTGATGTGGTTGATTTCAAGTTGACTCGAGATGTTATTTATACATTTATGTCTTAAATAAACATTGATACCATACTAATGTTCTATATAAAAAAATCTATTGGTGTTTGGATTGACAAATGTATCAATATTTGGTTGAAGAATAACGGGTTCAATGATTTTTGAAGAGTTGGTTTGGTTGACACAAAAGAAATGTAAAATTTGGGAAAATTTTAAGAGATTAATCTACTGAAAATAGCATTTAATCTATGCATATTGTGTTAAAAGTATCTAGGTTCACTATATTTTGTGTAAAAAATAATTATAATTTCTTCTGTTAGGCGTCTCTTATGTAGCAAAATTATTTTTCACATTTTTCTTTTCTAAAACACAAAAAAAGAAGCATAGAAACTACTTTATTCTTGACAATTTTTTTCTTTGAAATAAATTGAACATACGTTATCTTTTTAGGGTTGATTACTTAAAATTTTTTAAATTTTACATATATTTTTGTAATGCTTCGTTTGGTTAATATGAAAATAATATAAAATTTTTAAAATAGATAACCTTATTAAAAATAATTATGTCGTAGCTATGTTCAATGTGTATTATATCATAGTAAATATTAAGCTAATTATTTTGCATACAAATTAAGTAAGATTACATCTAAGTGGGAAGTACAAAATAATCATTGTTTATATCATAGTGGTTACCAATGTGCTATCTCATGTACAAAATAATTTTTTACTCACGGGGAAAGCGCATAGGTAACTCGTTTGAAGGTAATCATGATTAATTTGAACACAAAATATATCGTATATTTATTAGTTTTTTAAAAAATATTATATAAATATATATATATATATATATTATACTAATGTCAATAAAATTGACAATTTAAAATTTTTACATCATTTACATTTATTTTATGCTAACCAAGCCTTTCCCTAAACGAATTCCAAGTGCTTTTTGTTTTCTGACTTGTGGGATTAAATGTGAAGAAGTCAGTAAGTCTTAGCAATTTGAAGTTGTCCATAGGCTAGTAGTCATGAAGTTTTTGAAGTAAAAGAAGTGTTATTTAAAACAATGATCTTAATACATTCCGCCATCTACAACGACGATCAGCCATACCAATCGCCTATTCTTCTCCAACAACGAATAATTTTTTTCCCAGGCTTCGGCATAACCAATAATAGAGTATTGGAAAGTGCCATCCACTGACTCTCGTAACCCGTCCCATGGCCACTCCGTTAAGGTATTTAAAGATGTTGATGTTTCTCTTCAACTTGTCTGGCCTGATATTTGCCTTATCAACAACATAGAGGACCGCTAGAAAAGGTCATTTTAGAGTGGGAAGGGAATGCCCACCAGATTCTGTTCCCTCTCATGGGGGGTTGTTCAAATTGGGCGGCCGATGACTAATATTTCACGTGCTACTCCTTTGGGTGGCCAGATTTCATTTGTTACACTTGTGACCACACTTAGATCAATAAGTTCAATTTCTCTGTGCTTTGTGGGGAAGTTTCAATAACTCTTTTTAATTATGAAAGTTTTCTCCCATAAGGCTTGAGTGGTTGGCAACCACTATAAATATCAAAGAATGTTTCGTTGTATATGTTTATGTAAAGGAAACATATTACCTAATTATGAAATTTCTTTGGGTATAATATAGATACTACTTTTCCTTGAATGACCAGCTTTATTTTCTTCTACTAACTTCTGCTGTATATTTACCTAAAGAGTAGGCAACTAGCAACTGCACTATAATCTATAATAATATACAAAATTGAAAACTTTTTGCCTAGTGTTTTCACATATCTTATACCTATTTTATAATATTACTATTATTAAGTATTATTTTCCTATAAAAGTTTTTGTTACATGTTATCTAACTATTTTACAATATTATTTTTTATTTCTTGTCCATAAAAAATCAAATTAAATTAAATTTTAAATTTTTATTATTACAATTAGAAATAGAAAATCTAAAACATCAAAAATCAAATCATATAATAAAATAATTCTTTAGTAAGTAGATTTCTAAAATTAACTAATTGATAAATATCAACTAATTAATCAATAATAATATATTAATATTTTTGAAAATAGATATAATATTTAAAACTGTAATAAGTAAATATCTATTATACTATTAATCAAGTATTACAAATAAGTATTATAAATAACTTTTAATTTAAGTATATTATATCGTAAGCCATATGAGAATAGACAACTATAAGAATAATAAATAGTTAAAAATCATATAATACCTCACATCGCATGGACAAGTGAATAGCTTTCTCAAATTTAAGTAATAAAATCTAGTTTACATTTATCGTAAGAAAAATTTTTAGTCTCATCCTTTTATTTAGACCCGTTACAACAATGATATGCAATTTTGATTGGAAAATATGTCATATTCAGAAAAAACTGTTATTCATAATAAAATAATAATCAGTACATATCTATTATACTATTAATCAAGTATTATAAATAACTTTTAATTTAAATATATTATATTGTAAGCCACATGAAATTAGACAACTTTAAGAATAATAAAAAATAAAAATCATATAATACCGCACACTGCATGGACAAGTGAATAGCTTTCTCAAATTTAAGTAATAAAATCTAGTTTGCATTTATCGTAAGAAAAATATTTAGTCTCATCCTTTTATCTAGACCCGTTACAACAATGATATGCAGTTTTGATCGGAAAATATGCCATATTCAAAAAAACTGTTATTCATAATAAAATAATAATCACTTATGATAATTAGAACTGCTATTTATTAAACTATCAAACTTCAAAAGTCCACGATTTATTACAATTTCAATCTCTCACTTGTCGAAAAAGCAATTTTTAAGTGGTGATTTTTATTATTCAATAATAAAATTATAAGTGGTGGTGAATAATGTTGATTATAATAAACAAGTGATCTTAACATGGGGTTTTCTGAGTTGGGTATTTCATACCCATTATGATGTGCAAGAACATGGTAAAAGTGGTCTTGCTAATGGGCATCTTTTATTGTCTTTTATGAGTTAAAAAGTCATAAATAGTTTAAATATTTTATAGGGTATTTAGCTCTGATTGAAAATTTTGTAGAGTTGTACCCATTGGTAAGATTGCACATGTTAATCACAAAAATTGGTATGAATGGCCACAAATAAAAAGTTACCAAAAGTTATTTAAAATAATGTTTAGAAAATATACTAAAAAGACATAGATATTTCTGTTAGTAAAAAATGACGATCGTTAAAAATAACTAAAATCATAATTAGAGAGTTGCCCACGTTGGAAAGATTGCACGTGTTAAAAAATAAATAAAAAGAACAAAAATAATTTTAAAAAAAGTTGAAGACATCAATTTTTTTAAATAAAAAATGATTATTGAAGGAATGAATTATAAGGATGATAAGAAAATGCATTGAGAAAAAAGATGAAAAGTTAATGGCAAGCATAAATATAAAAATAATCTAATAGCCATAATACATACACTCACACAAATTCTTTTAAACTTTAGATAGAACAACAAAGTTCATAAATTTAATAAGGAAAACATAAATAAATTCTTTATAATTTTTAATATGTAAGGATAAAAATAATTGGAGAAAGTTTTTTTATTTAAAATATGGATTATTGAAGAAATAATTTGCAAAAGATAATATGAAAAGTCATACTTAAACTGATTTAAAAAAATTGATGAAGGAGAAATCACATGAAATATTGTCCATATTTTTAAAAAAAAGTTTGAATGGATCTTCAAAACCAGATAAATAGATGTAAACAATATAACACCATAATTCTCTTTCCTCCAATGAGTTGTCAGTTATCAATTGAGAATGTGGTTTTTAGAAAAAAAATTATAAGAAAATTTTTGAAAAAAATGTAGAATTTATCAAAAATTTTATGATAAATATAATGTACTCATATGAGTATAACCGGTTTGAAAAATAAAAAACTAAAGAGCACCCTTTTTACGAGAGCAATCATTCTAAATATGACACTCTTTCACAAGGACGGACATATCATAGGAATTTTATCATACCTAATAGCTAAGCGGTGTGAGCACCCAAAAATACCTTAAAAATGATCACTAATAAATATGAGTTTACATTTAGTATAGTTTGAATGCGATTCTTAGAAAAAAGGATTTGGAGGAAAATAAATGATTTATAGGAAAATTTTTTGGTCGAAAAGAGTGGAACATTTTATATAACCTTTTAAAGAATTAAAAGTCTAAGAATACACCATTTCTACGAGAGCACACATTTTAAAGAGGGAGCTCTTTTATCAATTATAAAGAGATATCTGAGGAGGAGAGGAGTACCATCGTACTTAATTATAAGTGCTGTAAGTATTAAAAAACACCCAAAAATGTTCATGAGTAGGTATGAATACACATTCAATTTATAGTAATAGATTATAGATATTTGATGGAAGTCTTGCAACTAATAAGACTTGTAAGATGGCCAATAAAGTATTGACATATAGAACATAATTAATTACAAAATCTTACCGTTAATATTGACTGTAAAATCTAATAAACAAGTAGATATGCATGAGAGATAATACTCATTAATTAATTGAAATTTCAAAAATGCTATTATAAATATTTAATGCACTTTTTGATTGTGATTACAAGACCTTATTGCTAATTAGCATTTTTTATACATAAATATTTATATTTATGTTAAAAATTTCTTAATTGTCCATGTATAAGATAATTAACAATTAATAATTATTATTCTTCAACGTGATTGGACCTTACCATACCAACCCACTCAATTCAATTAGGCTATAAGTAGTTCAAAGAGTGAAGTCTTTGAGAAAATCTTCTAACCAATGCAATTTGTAAAAGTCAATATTTTTATGCAGGTATAAAAAGTAATTACTTGTAAGATCTTTTCGTTAATATTAATTATAAGATCTAAAAACAAATAAATAGTATGACTAATAATACTCATTAATGAGGAAATTACGATTTAATGATATAGAGATATATTATTTACAATTAAATGATACTTTATCACAGTTTTATGATTCAATAATATTTTTAAATTTAAAGTCATTAATACCCTTAAATATGAGTTAAGACGGATACAATAAAATTAAACTATAAAACTAGTAGGTTGATTTAGCAAAGATAAAACTTGTTAGGAGGGATAAACCATAAAAATTTAAAGTCATTAATCCCCAAATCAAACTCATTTCTCTCCTAAAATGTTTGCTTATATATGTACAAATATAATATACATATATATATATATATATATATATATATATATATGTATATACATGTTCACACACACAAATAATAGGATGTGACCCTTTATTTGATTGTAATTTGTTTGAACTTTAATCGTGACTGTCAATTTTTCATCTAATAATTCACATTAAATAGTTATTGATAAAACTACCCATAATTACCACATATAATTCTACAATTTAAACTATTAAATAAAAAATTAGTGGTCATAATCATATTCACACAATTCACATTTGAAAAAGGTTCACTCTCTATATATTTTTTTGTGTGTATATATATATATATATAATATTATATTTTTATATATATTTATAAATATAATATATTTATGTGAGCCTATATTGGATAATTTTTAGGAAAATGGGTTTGGTTTGGAGATTAAAGTTCTCTGTCGAACCGGCCAATATTTTTAAGTTTTATGATATGCTTTTTTATCACATCCTAAACTCAAACCCATATTTGAGTGTATTATGTTCTTTAAATTGAAAAATACTATTGAATCATAAAACTATGATAAAGTATAATTCAATCCTAAATAGTACATCTTTATACCATTAAGTTGTAATTTTCTCCTCATTAATTATTAAAATTTTAAAAATACTATTAAAGACATTTAATTAGTGGCAATTTGTTGCAAGCACTCTTAACATATAAATATTTATATTCATGTAAGAAAATTTTCAACTGTCTTTTATTTATCGATTGTCATATACCAAACCCTTTGGCAATTATTGTCACTTCTCCAATGTGATCAAATCTGATTGTGGATTCACCACATTTTTTTAAAAAAATGTCTTACATCTGATAAGATCCATTGCTATCAATTCTTAAAAATGAATAAATATAGATAAAAGTAAAATTGTCAATGAGAGGAAAATATATTTTTTAATTTTTTGTTAATATAATTTTTCAAAGAATTTTTTCTAGAAAAGGGAGAATATATATTTTTCTTGAAAAAAGGAAGATATTTTTTATATTATTGGGTGAAAAAATTAAAGCTAATTATAAAAAAAAGTGTGAAACTTTAAAATAATGATAAGATTATTATTTGCATAAAAAATTAAATTTAAATTTAAAATAGTATTTTTTTAAAAAAATAATCGGGCTGCGACATTAAGATAATTGTCAACTACCGGCAGAGGGCCAGCCGAATTATATGGCTGTTCAAGGTCAAGGGTAGGGCCGGGCAGGGCAGGGCAGTGCAGGGCAACCTATACTTAATTTGTTTTAAGAAATTAATAAATTTAAATTCGGAGATATTTTAGTAGAGTAAAAATTTTAAAGAGGAAATTTTTTTTTTTGTTGGTGAGCAGCTCTCTCCCAGAGCTAAGCTACGGAGGTGCAAAAAGTCTGCAACGTACAAGGATTACAACGCCTTCTTTGTTTATAAGTGATAGAGAGATGCAACGCTGCTCTCACAACCACCGACTCTTCGCCTCACTCTCTCCTCCCCGACTCCGATCATGGCCTTCATTTTCGCCTCCCCACTTGCGGCGGCCGCGGCCAACACCACCGCCGCCGCACCCCACTCTCTGGCCTTCCCCGCCGTATCTCCCCTCAAGCAGCTTCCTCCCACAACATTTTTGATCCGGAGATCTCACTCGGCCTTTTCTACTGGCCCTCGTGCCGTTCTCGCCCCCGCCGAGATCACCGCCTCCACCGGCCTGGAGATCAAGATCCCAGCCTCCCCTCCCACCAAGCCCGCAGTGCTGGTCGCGGAGAAGCTCGGCGAGGCCGGGCTAGAGCTGCTCCGCGGTTTCGCGGAGGTGGAGTGCGCGTACAACTTGTCAGCGGAGGAGCTGCGTGCCAAGGTCGCGCGGGTGGACGCGCTGGTGGTTCGGAGCGGGACGAAGGTGACGAGGGAGGTGTTCGAGGCGGCCAAGGGGCGGCTCAAGGTGGTCGGCCGGGCTGGGGTGGGGATCGACAATGTCGACCTGCAGGCGGCCACCGAGTTCGGTTGCCTTGTGGTGAACGCGCCCACCGCCAACACCGTCGCCGCCGCCGAGCACGGCATCGCCTTGCTAGCTGCCATGGCCCGCAATGTCGCCCAAGCCGATGCCTCCATGAAGGCAGGTGAGGATTGCGATGCACTACTGATGGTGATCTCCTCTCCTCCCTCCCTCTCTCTGTATCTATTCTTCTCCCTCCTTTTTTCTTTTTTTTGTACACAGTTAATATTACCAAATAAAACATTTTTTTAAAGCATTATTAAACAAAATATTAAGCGGAGTGTTGTGTGATTTGACTTGATCACGGTTTGAGTGAAAAATTATCCCTTTTGCAAAGTAAGCATCCGTATATTTTGTAACATGATGACATTAAATGAACAATTTCTCCTAAAAACTTAAACAATTAGGTTGTCACCCAAGTACTTGGGTCCATGTTCATTTGCACAAGTACCATATCCTAATAAAAAATTAGGACGCTAACAATTAAAGAAATCTTTCACTGTAGTACACGTCTTGATTTTGAGGCGGGGATGATTTTGTACCGCGGTAAAGAACCAAGAAATCTTCAGAAAGCATCGATATATACTAATTATGATCTCCAATTTAGTAACCAGTCTTGATTTCATGAAAATATTGATAAATGATGGGAAGGTTAATGCACTCACCCATTTTGTCTTCTAGAGTTTGAGCAGATGTACCACAATCCTTTTTTACTATTTCGATTTTATCCGGAAAAGAAGTTTGGGGGTTATATCTTAACGCCGACGTGTCATTCTTCATACTAATCTTCCTCCTTCATCCGAGCTTGGATTGTGAATGATTGAGCTTTGACAAATTAATTTCGAAGTTGTAGTATAATTAATGTCAGCTATTTCTCTTTCAGGAAAATGGCAGCGGAACAAGTTTGTTGGAGTTTCTTTGGTAGGGAAGACTCTGGCCGTTATGGGTTTTGGAAAAGTTGGTACTGAAGTTGCTAGACGAGCTAAAGGCCTGGGAATGCATGTCATTGCCCATGACCCATATGCGCCGGTCGATAGAGTTCGCGCAGTCGGTGCAGAGCTTGTATCATTCGATGAGGCGATCACCACCGCGGATTTCATTTCTCTTCATATGCCTCTCACTTCTACTACTTCAAAGATCTTTAATGATGAAGCATTTGGGAAGATGAAGAAAGGGGTGAGGGTCATCAATGTTGCGCGAGGTGGGGTAATAGATGAAGATGCTCTGCTGAGAGCTCTCGATAACGGAACTGTTGCACAAGTAAGTGTTTTTCATTGAAGAACCAATTTAATTAAAGCTCTTCTTTTCATTGTTTTCATTGAAAGGGAGAAATCATTTGATACAGCAAATTTTATTCCTTTCAAACCTTCCCCTTTTTTTGGGTAAATTGGTGTAGAGATTCTAGAGATCATATACTACTGCTTAATCATTTTGTCTTTGATATTTTCGGGTAAATTTGCGTAGGCAGCACTTGATGTCTTTACTGAAGAGCCTCCTCCGAAAGATAGCAAGTTAGTGCAACATGAAAAAGTTACTGCCACCCCTCACCTTGGGGCTAGCACAGTGGAGGCGCAGGTACAAATTCTTTCCTATTGTGGTTTCTTACTTTTACTATTTATGGGCTCACTCCATTAGAAGTATTGGAAATCGCTTGTTGATCATGTGGAGACCGAATATAGCTTCGTAGATACTGTTTATGTGTGTAGATTCTTATGCTTTTACAATTGGATTTGGGAATTGTTTTATAACGCAAAGGGCTTTCAATTCTACTGCCCATTGTACAAAAACCATGATTTTGCTCGGAGGAATAGGTTATTTGCAGAACCTCCTTAGTTCTTTGTGTTATTGAAGTCTCTGTTGTATTTTTGTTGTACATCTTATGGAGATGTTGCCTGGAATTTTGTAACACAAATTACTATATGGAATTCAGGAGGGAGTGGCCATTGAAATTGCTGAGGCAGTGGTTGGAGCACTAAGAGGAGAACTGGCTGCAACTGCTGTCAATGCCCCCATGGTTCCAGCTAAGGTGAAGTGTCAAGAACATGATAATTGAAAACTTAGTACATCTTATACACAAGAAATATGAAAGTAAATCAATCTGTTCAACAGGTTCTATCAGAGCTCGCCCCCTATGTTTTGTTGGCCGAGAAACTAGGACGGATGGTTGTTCAATTGCTAGCTGGGGGAAGTGGCATCAAGCATGTCAAAGTTGTCTACAAATCTTCTCGGAACCCAGATGACCTTGACACCAGTCTTCTCAGAGCTATGATCACAAAAGGCATAATTGAGCCCATATCTAGCGCATTCGTTAATCTGGTGAATGCTGATTTCACTGCCAAGCAAAGAGGCCTCAGGATTTCCGAGGAGCGTGTTGTGGTCAATGGCTCACGGGAGTTTCCTCTCAGTTCAATCCAGGTTCTCATGTCGAACGTTGAATCGAAGTTTTTAAGTGCTTTGTCAGAAGATGCCGGCGAAATAAGGGTAGAGGGCAGGGTTATATATGGTGTGCCTCACCTTACCAAGGTTGGGCCATTTAGTGTAGATGTGAGCTTGGATGGTAATGTGATTCTCTGCAGGCAATTGGACCAGCCCGGATTAATAGGCCATGTTGGAAACATTCTTTCACAACAGAATGTGAATGTTAGCTTTATGAGTGTGGGGAGGAATGCCTCAAGGAAGCAGGCGATCATGGCTATCGGTGTTGATGAAGAGCCAAACAAAGATACCCTACAGAAGATTGGGGAAGTGCCTGCAATTGAAGAGTTTGTATTTCTCAAATTGTAGGTTAGTTTTTTCAGATCTTGGTTCTGTTGGAGTGATGAAAATGTTTAGTACAAGCAATTGATTGTTTTTAGCTTGAGAGTTATCACATCTTAAAAACTCATTTCTAGGCTCAACCGGCTCAGAATTTGGTAGCAATGCTAGTGTATTGCTGCTATATATACATGTTATGTTACTATTCAAATACCTCTGAGATGGTGAAGTTGGGATGACTTGAGCAGACTAAAAGCAAAAACTAGTCTATGCAAATTGTATATTTCGAATCTTCCCTTTTCATCTGTAAATGGATCTGTAGTTAAAAGCTTTCCTCTTTGTTATATGGGTGACATTGTCTTATCTGGATCATGTAATTTATTTCTTTTCGTTGTTACACAAAGTATTCATTCATGTTCATATCATGAGCAACAACAGGCAGGTGATAGATGTGCTACTTTGTACGCATTTATCATTTTAGTTATGTTTTTAAGCAAACCGGTTATCTGCTATTAGCGAGGCACGTCATCTGGCCAATTGTGTAGTTTAAAAATATTTCCCGTAGCTCAAAGGAGGAGACTTAGATCATACCTCATACACTTTTAATAACCTGCCCCAAAATGCATTGTAACATACCTAAGTCATTTTTTTAAAATAGTTAACTTAAGTTAAAAACTTATAGTGTATTTCTACTTGTAAACAGGATTTTCTCCTAATAGGTATTATATATGAGATTAAGTTGAGAGATCTTACAATCTACCTATCTTAGGGAAATTTCGTCCCCAAAATTCTTACACCTTTTCTGGCCCGTGATCGGCAGCCTTAGTCAATATTCTAGCCTACCATCTAATACGGAAACAGGTTACTCTGATACTATTTATAATGACCCAGCATAATATACAACGTAATTAACATAAGTTATTTCTTTAAAATAGTTAACCTAAATTAAAGATCTATAGTACATTCTTATAATAGGATCTCTCTTAATAGGTATTAGATATTGAACTAAGTTGAAGGATCTCACAACACTTCACCCTATAAATTCGTTATTCTTGATGCAAGACCGGAAACACCTTAAACCACACATTTTCATTGTAAATTTATAACATTTAATCACATTTCATAGTCTTGGTGGTTTTTGCGACTCTCACTTTGGTCATGCAATTTCTTTTTCTTCGTCTCATGTTATTAACCTTATCCTAGATAGGGAATGGATTTGTGTTATAACAAGTACTATAACAAATTTGGTGTAGCTGCCTTGTGGAGTCTGAATGTTAAATTCCACTAATTGTGGTGATTTATACCCTCCTTTCTTAGATAGCCATAGGTTGGTCCTTGGAGGTAATCAAGGAAGTGCAAGTTTGAGTATAATACCAAATATTATAATCCGATGCCACATTTATCGGAGAAAGTTGAAGACAAGAGGAACGATAGTGGTAATGAAACTATATATCGGTGTTTTAGTCACTAAACCACTTAGAAACAGTGGAAAATCCAAATTTCTTGTGGTTTTCATTTCCCCCCTCCATACTCGTTTATTTTTGGAAAAGAAATTGGTATCAACTAAGATGCATATTCTTATGTCAGCTCACGTTAATATGAGCAGTTAAATTATCATATGAATGTGATGAGGCCGATTTGTTTAAAAAATATCACATTAATTTGTCCAATATCATCAGCATTATTAGCTCAAATAACAGTGCAGAAAAATGATAAAAGCCCAATGGGCCTAACTAGACACACGCCCAAGGGGCCAAGGCCCAACAAAGCCCCTTCTCTCTCGGTTCAACCGCGAAACAAACACACGCCCAAGCTGTCATCTCTCTCCCACCACCATCCCAATTCCCAGTTCCCAGTTCCTTCCAGATCCGTCTGCCCTCCTCCCTCGCCGGCGTCGGATCTCCTCGAGTTTATCCCCGGCCGACCGCAGGATCGGACGGAATGGGCATCCTCTTCACGAAAATGTTCTCCTCCCTCTTCGGGAACAAGGAGGCCAGGATCCTCGTCCTTGGCCTCGACAACGCCGGCAAAACCACCATTCTATGTAACGCGCGCTCTTCTCTTCTTGCTTGTTCGTTTGTTGGTTTCTGATTAATGGCGGTTCCGTGTTTTGCGGGCCTTGCGAAAATGTTTTGGTTGCTGGGGGTTATTTTGTTTTTGTTTTTTTTTTTGGTGTTTGCAGATCGGCTTCAGATGGGGGAAGTGGTGTCCACCATTCCAAGTTCGTTAGTGCTTGTTGCCTTTTTAGGGGTTGTGCTACTACTTTGCTTATTTTAGATTTATGTTGGATATTTTTTTGTTGGTGGTTGTAGCCATTGGGTTTAATGTCGAAACGGTGCAATACAACAATATCAAATTTCAAGTCTGGGATTTAGGTGAGTGTTAGTGTGGTTTGTTATATTTTTATTTTTTGTGATTGAGATCATTTCGGTTACTTGTCACTCTCGTGTTTAAGCATTGTCTGGCAGAAAAGGGCCAGCTTAAACTAATTGTGCTGGTTATTTCTCGCATAGTTGAGTAGCATTTTATCTGATTATGACTTGTGATGGGGGATCACTTAGCAGAAACATACGAAAGCGACAAAATCAGGAGGAGAAATCATAGTCGATTAATTGAGGAAAGGGGGTGAGGGATGACAAAACACCACTTTCTTCTACTAATCGACTCTAGTAGTGTTTATAAGCCCTAACTTAAAGGTTTCTAAAAAGCTAAGTAAAATATCACGAAAATTACAAGTAATTCCATAAAATAAATTTATATGAAAAACCTAAGCATTTGATTCTATTGCATCAACAACTGGGCGAAAGCTGATGGGTAAAGCTGGCCATCAATGAATTAGAAGTATAAGTAATTGACTTTGGATAGGATAGTTTATTTTGGATTTGGTGCAGATGAAATGATACTTATTTTAGGATTTAATGTCTGTGGTTGGTTCATTGTCAAAAAGTTAAAGTTTACTGATTTTCAAACGTGGCGTTCATTTTGAACTCTGCATATTGTGTGCAATGTTGGGTTTGATTTGATTTAGGAATTAGGAGGTGTAAATGAGGCCTATACTCTTTTATAGATTAAAAACTCATGGGCATGATGATGTTATATGAGAGAGAGTTTGAAAAGCTGTATATTTTCAATTTTGCTTCTGTCTTGAGATGTGAGAACAGTATGATTTTTATTTCCTTATCTTTTGTTTCTTTAACATTATAGCTTTTGATGATTTTTTTGATTTCTTCAGGTGGTCAAACAAGTATCAGGTATCACTTTCTTTCCTTTAACTTTTTTTAAATATTTAAATGCTGTGGAACTCATTTTATGCTCATTAAGAATGCAACTTTTTTGTGCATGAACATATGAATTTTTATTTTATTTTTTGACGAGTCTTGCTGGTAATGTATGATTGGTTTTTAACATGTAACCTCATTAAATATCTGTTGAATTTGTTGCATGTCAAGGTATGTCTCGGCCAACATGCATTTCTTATAAACTTAACTATTTTTTTTGTATTGCGGTATGATATGATTGTGATTCATATAAAAATTAAGTACTTGTTCACAGACATCTTCTCGTCCCTCTTCTTTGTCATCCACCTCCCAAAGAATACCTGATCGCAGACATATCGAGAAGATTTTCCGTGACCAAAGTCATGATATAGTTAATGTGGGATAGAAAATACATTTGTATTTAGTATAAGCATAGTGCAATTTTTTTCCTCAATGGAATTGTAGATGTTGACTATTGGGGAATGCAGATAAGGTTTTTAGATTTATAAATTAGACAGCTGTATGCTGGCCTTTTAGCAATGTTGATTAAGTTTTGGTATGCACTTGATGTCTTCAGACCTTATTGGAGATGCTACTTTCCAAATACACAAGCCATTATTTATGTAGTTGATTCCAGTGATACTGAGAGACTTGTCATTGCGAAAGACGAGTTTCACGCTATCTTGGAGGTATGAGCTTATGTTATGTTACTTCTGTTCAGGTTATATGTTGGTATTTTTTAATATATTGTATGCAAATATTTAATCTGTAGACTAAATTACGTTTTCTATTGTTGATTGTTTTCAAATGCTATGCTACTACTACTTCTGACTATTATCCAATGTTATATGACTTTGAAATGTGTCATTTTCTTGTATTTATTTTTTGAAAGGATTGTCATGTTCTGATTATTGCTTTTGGCAGGAGGAAGAGCTTAAAGGCGCAGTTGTCCTTATCTTTGCAAATAAGCAAGTAATATTCACCTCTTGCTATTTTTCTTTCTGCTTCATTTATAGATGCATTTCTATAAATTAATTTTTCTTCTCTGAAAAACTTTACTGTATGTTCTTGATCAGTTCTTTAGTTTTTCTATTTTCAAGTTGTATGGAAGTTTATGCACTTTGATGCTTTGGCTTTGGGGCAATATTTGTTTGTTTATAAACTGACTGACATTTGAAGCGATTAGTCATCCTTTTTATGGCTTTCTAGAAGATTAGTTTGTAACTTTTTTTTATCATCATCATTTAGCATAATAATGGTCAGTGATCATCAGCTACCTCTTTGTCCCATTCAGTCCCCCTCCCCGTCCCCGCCTCTTCTTTCCTCCTCACTTATGTGCTGCCTCATAATTTTGCAAACCATCCCTCGCCTCAACTCTGTTTGAAAGTTCATTTCCTTAGCCATGGAACTTGTTTGAAGTGATTCTCAAGCTGTGCAAGGGCTTTGTAGTTCAAGTAAAGGTGGTGCAAGGCTGAGAGATCTGGTTAAAAAAACAGGGGAAGAAGGTTGACTTCTATCTAGTGGCTATGCTGTCGCCTAGGCCCTCAACATCCTTACTCCATTGTTGCTGTACTGTTTGGAGCAGGGATTCTACAGCAGACAAGGGATCCTTTGCCTTCGCCTCTTTCACAACCATGACATTGTCCCTTCCCCATTTTCTGCAGGAGAGGATAAAACTCCCAACTATTTCATGGCAAGGTCTCATCCTTCCTCTGTAAAGAATGGAAAATATTCGTTAATTTCTTTCTAGTCCTCACCTAAGACCAACCATTCTCCAAGCTGATGAAGAAAATCTAAAATCATATGAAACTCAAGTAAAAAAGAGAAGGAAGGAGAGGAAAAGGAGCACCTGCTTATTCAAGGTGAAGGATATGCTGAAAGAGAGGCTGACAACCAATTATATTAGAAACTTTTGGTTTTAGGTATTTTTTATTCTTGCGCCTAACAAAGAAAAATAGACTGGCAGAAGCTTTATTTTTTTGTCCCAAGATCAATTTTGTTCTGTTTTGGGTCATTAGCATGATTGCTAGTTTTTTTAACAAAATAGTTGTTATAAATAAAGGAAGTAAACACCCCCTAAGTCTGATTTGTCCCTTGTGCAAACTTTTTGTACAGGAGTTTGTTCTAATATTCTGATTTGTTCGGGATCATTTTAGTTATTGTAGTGGTAGGATTTTGTTCATTATATTTGATTATATGAAATGCAGTTTGTTTAGATATTGCTCTTTGGAAAATGGTGTTGATTTTCTCAATTTTACCATTTGCAGGATCTGCCTGGTGCTCTTGATGATGCTGCAATAACCGAGGCTTTGGAATTGCATAAGATAAAGAGCCGTCAGTGGTCAATTTTTAAGACATCTGCACTCAAGGGTGAAGGCCTTTTTGAGGGCTTGGATTGGTAAATAAATTCTTATGTTATATATGTTGGTGACTGTAACAGAATTTATTCTTATTGTTTACATGCCCATGTCTTTAATGGAAGTGGATGCGGATCAGTCAATTATAGAATGATCTGTTTCAAGACAGACAGAACCTAACAGGGATTTTGTTTTTCTTGCTGCAGGTTGAGCAATACCCTTAAGTCTGGCGGTGGCTAGCTTCTAGTTGGTATTGTATCCTGTTTTATGCCAATTCATGGATATAGAAATTACAACTTGGTGAACTTGTTTGACTGACCCTTGCACGGGTGGCAGGTTTCTTTTTTGGAAGTTTCATTTTGAACTTTGGTAGTTTCATACTCCTTAATTATATATTTGTAAAAGTGTTATTTCTTTCTAAAAGCTTACATTCTCTCTTCAAGAACTGATTTGTTACAGACCCCTAGATTGCCCATCATTTACCAGGGAACGGATTTATTTTTTTGTATGATTAGCTGAGATCAATTTATTTTACTGTACATGGATGAACTTTTATGAGCACTATATTGATAAATATAATTGCTAACTTTCAAGGATTACGTTTTACTTATTCTCTTTGCCAGTTAGCTTCTGTTATTGATGAACTAGGCATTTTGCCTCGGTTTGTATTTGGTAGTAGATGGCTTCGGATTTTCTGTAGCAAGTGAATGATTGGTTCGGGTCGACCTTTTTGCTCTTGGTTCAAACAGGGTTGTTTTCATCATTCGCAAGGGGTATAATGACCTTTTATTTCGTCTCTTCCATTCCACAAACCAGCCAGACGTTTGTATTATACCGCTCCCAGCCGTATTCTCTACAAGACGCTCCGGGTGAGGCCATTGAAGGCCGGCCAAAGGGTAATCTTCCGTTTCATCCCCGATGATGGCTGTATATGCTGGTGTTTAGCTTTAGTTGTAGTTCAAGCGCTTTTTTTCTATCTTCTACTTGCATGCCAAGATCACTACTACGTGACTCTCCATGTCGACATCCAGGTTGATCATTTACTTTTCCAAGCCAGGCTGTTGATCAGTGTAAGTGTGTTTGGACAAACCAAACGACCAAACTGGAGAATTGGGCTTTATTCAAAATGATTAGCTAACAACTGACAAGTTTTAGTATTTATGAAGGCCTCCATCTATTGTGAACGTAAGTATTTTTAAGAACAGTTGTTTCTTTTTTGGTCACATATTATATTACTTTGGGCTTTATCAAACGTCTGCACCACACCGCTAAGCTTCAACAAATTTGGTTTATGTTTTCTTTTTTGGGACACTAAGGGTTTATGGTATATATATTGTTGATTTTAAAAAAAGTGATTATTTACAACCTCTAGCTCTCTTATGAAGCTGTTAGATTTATATGATGTAGCAGAACTTGGTCATGTCGCCACCAGACCTGCAAAGAGTATGGTCAAAGACATTAATATTATTAATATTTATCAATTGCTCGACTCTTAACTATTGCTACATCACTTATTGCTTGTTGAGTGCACATCGCTATCGAGTTTTGACCATTTTGATCGGCCATGACAATTAGCAAATCTTGAGCTGTACATTTTTTAGCAATGTAAAACCTTTAGCAAAATCACAAATGTGGTGCCACCACTTAGACCATAGATTTATATTAGATTAGTATTTAAAAGGATATAATAATATAAAATTGTAATTAAATATAGTAACAATACTATTCCTTATTTATTTTGATTATCAGAACTATATGTTTATTTCTGAAAATATATAATTACTTTTAATAAAATAGTAACTCGATAAAATGATAATAATAAAGGCTTTTTGTCATTACAATTTTAAAATAAAAATAATATGGTTAAATTTATTATTTTTTAAATGTAAAGTTAAATTATTTTATTTTAATTTAATTTAAAATAATTGATAAACGTAAACCGGCTTAACATTGGTCGCACTTAGTTATCTCGTTGTTTGACTAAGATGGTTTAGCAAACTCGGTCACGTAACTCTTAACGATGAAGACCCACTATCTCATGATTGAAGGTGATGGTTCTTTTATATTATTATTATTTTTATTAGTGAAGATGTTGCCCCATTTTATAATATTTAAATACAATTCTTTTTAATTTAAACATTGTAAAAAGAATCTTTCCAATTGATAGCACAATCAATTTAACTTGTTGGCTTTTTAATCTATTTATGACTTGATTAAGTTTGTCACATCATTAGAAACAATGATGTCACAACACTCGGCACGACTTGTAAAACAATAAAATAATAAAAAAATTATGAACCGAGAGTGTAAGCTGTCATTTTGTAGAAATATAGAATATAAATAATGCTTTTGGTCATTATAAGGTGTATAATTTTTATTCCCCATTTGGTGTGGCCCAGTAGGCCATATTATAGAGCCACGCCATAAAAAGCTAACAATAATAATAATGATATGGTCTAAAGTGTAATATAATAAATTAATTTATCTTTTTAAAAGTAGTTAATCAAGTTAAAGATTTATAATCTATTGTCAGTTATAAAGAGATTCTTAACTTTGTAAGTATTAGATGTGAGATTAAGTTGAAGGATCTCATAATCTACCCACCTTAAAAAATTTTATTCTCAAAATTTCTAAAATCAACCCGTTATTAGCCTTAGCCCACAACCTTCTTCGGCCCGTAACTTGTTACCTAGCCAATGTTTCTAGCCAAACCCACCATCTAACACAGAACCAAGAGGCTATGATACTATTTGTAACGACTCAATTTAAAGTGCAACACAATAGCTAAGTTATTTAGTTAACCAGGTTAAAGATTTATCGTCCATTCCTATTTATAAATAAGATATTAGTTCGGTAGGTATTAGATGTTGGACTAAGTTGAGGCATTTCACAATAGGTAAAAATAAATACTTTTTAAAAGGTAGGGAAGTGTAATTGATACTTTCACTAGTAAATGAATGGCCAATTGCCACAACCAAGGGTGTGGCAATTGGCCTTTTCTTGTGACAAGTTTCAGTTTGCCACGAGAAATTACCAAATGCCACACCCGTAACAATTGTTGCGGAGGCAAACTCACAATTGCCACCGGGCACTATGATTAAATTTAGCCACCTCTATCCCATGACAAATTTGTAAAAATAATAATAAAAAACCATTTACCACCACTTACATGGCAACTTTAAAAAATAATAACAAAATATAGGGTCCGGGCGATGATTGGGTAGCGGCTAAGGCAGAGAGTGGTGGCAGTGGTGGTAGGGGCCGATATCAGTGGCAGGGAATGGCAAGGGTGGGAACCAGCGATGGCAGGGTCGGGGGGATAGCATGGGCCAGCCCTGTGGGAGCTAGGCGGTAGTGGGGGACGTAGAGGGCAAGGCCAGGGGAGGCCAACAATGGTGAGGGCAGGGTCAGGGCTGATGGTGATAGGGAACTGTGAAGGCGGGGTTGGGGTAGGCAGTGGTGGTCAATTGGTGGAGTGCTGGTTAAATCTCGGACTCGTACATTTCGAATTTTGATGATGAACCATTAGTCATGTGGTTTACATGATAATTTGTTTTAGGACTAGGTTTGAATGAATTAGAGAAATGTTATTCAACATTCATGGACTTGTAAAACATGTGACTCGAGTTAGAGTTTTATAGTCAGAATCGGTCAGTTTGACCGTTATTTTCAGTCAGGTAAATTTCAAAACACGCGTACCAAGCCAAGTCTAGTTATGGTGATGAATTATGAAAGTTATGTATGCCCAAGTATGTAAAGATAACCTCAATAAGATAATAGTAAAATGAATATATTAGAGTATGCCCAAAATTTTTTTTATTAATTTTAGTATTAGATGGTAGAATTTTTTTAGGCCAAATAACGAATTAGGAAGCATTAAGGGCAGTTTGGATAGTTATTAGTTATAGAGCATGTCATTGTGATGTTATGAAATGTATTATATTTTATGAGATTTTTCCCTATGTTTTTGGATTTTTTTAGGAATTATTATGAGTTAGTTATTATTTTTGACTCGAGTCAGAGTCGAGTCAAGTTCTATATATATATATATATATATATATATATATATCATATCATACAACTTTCTAATCTACTGTATAATCATTTTGAAGCTTGGGTCTCGACCTACCTGTGCATCCTATTCACATTTCTCATCAAATTCTAGGCCTTACTTGTTTAACATATTCAATATCTAAACAAATTTACTAAAACATATGTATTCAAATGTCACAATTAGAAATTCTACTACTGAATCAAATAACATATCATATCATATTATCATAACTTGCATTACATCACATCATTCTCAATAAATGACAACATAAATAAAACATTAACATTCTATCGTCTGATATGTATGTATGCAAGATACGTTACTACTCCTTCGTCCAGGTTGGCATATCCTACACACGGTCGTCACCTACATATATTATAAAAATACGTCAGTAGCGAGTGTTATAGGTCCAAAATATAACTAATATCAAACTGGCTAAGAGAGGTAACTCTCATATGAAGAAAAACATTCATATACTTCATTACAATTGTAAAACCCACGATTCAAGTCAGGGTTTTATATTCAGAACCGGTTGGTTTGACCGTTATTTTTGAGTCGAGTCAGTTTCAGAACACGTGTACTGAGCTGACGCCAGTCGCGTGTATGAGCTATAAAGGTCATGCGTACCCAAGTATATGATGATAACGTCATGAATACAGCAAAACAAAATGAGTTATCAGAATATATGAGAGTATGCCAGTTATTTTTCTTTATTTTATTTTTATATACAGTGGGTCATAGAATTAGTTTTAGGCCGTTTACCGCATTAGGATGCGTTACGAGTAGTTTGGGTGGGTTGATAGTTCTAGAGCATATCATTATGATGTTTTGGTATTTGTTTGATTTTATGGGATTTTTCCCAATTTTATGGAATTTTTTAGGATTTATAACGATTAATTATTATTCTTGACTCGAGCTAGAGACGAGTAAGTAATATTTACAAGTTTGCCACCATCCTTTTCTTCCCTCCAACACCTTCTTCCCCAAAACCTTGCCCAGATACCGCCCCCGTGTAGCGTCAGATCAGCGCCGCCTAGCCTACCACAACGTCGCCGTGCCACCCTGACCAGGCCCAGCCAGCTTCTGGCCGCCGCAACGTGAGGAAGCCCCGCCTTTGCGTCCCACTTCCATTGCCGATCATGCCTCTGGCACCTCGACATGCTCGACCACCCAGCGATCTTTCTTGACTGGAGCGGAGGCCGTCGTCGCCCAGGCCGGCCAAATTGAGTCACCCATCGCCGCCGCCCCTGTTTTAGCCATTTTTTGGTGAGCCACCGCCTCTGCCAACCATGTTGATGCCGTAGACGTGTCGGGCTCGCCGAACCTGTTCCAATGGTACCCAATACCATTGCTATCTAGCCAGTAGACGTTGCCGGCTACTGCCACCAGAAAATCGCCAGAAGTTGTCGGAAAAATACTGAAACCTGCAGGGAAATTGCCAAAAAACCGCCAAAAAACCGGATTCGCTGGAATTCGCCGAATCTTCTGCGGAGCTCATCCAGTTGATCCCGATCGAACTTTGGACGCCAACTAGCGCCGAATTCAAGCTCCGAGATGGGCGATAAAACCCTAGCTGTCGCTGATTGCCGATGACGTGAGGTATAATTACCTTTGAGTTAATTATTTAAAATTGATGATTGCTAGCATAACATGTGAGGACTGATTAATTGTCATGATAATGACTAATTATGGATGAAGTGATAAGTTACATGATGTGATTAATAGTGCATGGAGGATAAATGATCTAATGAGATAAAGTAAATATGAACATGCTAATTGAGTATGATGTAAAATTATAGTAAAATTGGAATGAATAGTATTAGTTAGAATTATTTTCACACTTATGATTATTTGATTGTTGATTGATGGTCATTGAGTTTGATGCATCATTTAGTTAGCGGGTGTTAGTATTTACTTTTGATGTGTAGGTACAGAGTAGGAGCTCGCCGCCTAGGCGCGATGACACACTTGGAGCTTCTACCAGGTCTGTTTAGGACTTGTCTCTATTTTACGTTCTCTTCTATTGTATGTTTATTTTATTATTTGCAGGACTGGTTAAGTGGTTTTATTGGATCCTACTTAACTTGGGCCATTTAACCGAACAGTTTTTCGGATTAATAACCCCTCGAGGATGATTTCAAAAACAAGATCCACCACAAGTTGCCTTCGGGCCTATTATATAAATCCCTTCCCAGGCCTATATATATATATATATATATATATATATATATATATATATATATATATTTTATCGAGTTTTCAGTGAGACGATAGATGGAGAAACCGATTGCACGTACCATGAGTAGATGTCGTGATAGTAAAGCAGGCTCTGGATTAGTGTAGCGGATTGTTCCATTCCCGAGGGATCCTGACAACTCCGCGTTTGAGTTCCTCACACCCGATGAACATGGTGGTTTACGGGTACTGTTTAGTACAACGCATGTCTGGATTTGTGGTTTAAAGGGTACTAAAGGATACTGCCCGAGAGTACTCGGCCTTCGTGCTCAAGGCCAGGAGAAATATGGAGGTACGGAGAGGGCTTAGGATTTGAGACTAGAAAATGAAGTAAAAAATGCCGAGAAAGGCATCAGCAACAACAAATCAGTCAGTTCGGGATGCTACCGGGTCTGCAGCCCAGTGGCTCCTTAGTAGGTGCCCTTCAGAGTGTTCACGGGGAGTATATGATGTTTCTTTCATATGAGAGTTTGCTCTCATAGCCAGCTTATTATAGTTATTTTATTTTTTGGACCAGTAACACTTGTTACTGATGCATTTTTATACTATATGTTGGCAATAATCACAAGCTGGAGGAGCCAGTTTGGACGGAGGAGCACTGTTATCACTTGCACACATATCAGTCGATTGAGTGGTTACATTATGTTATGATGTCATTATATGGTGAATGGTGTGATTAAATGCTTGAGACATGATGATGTGACATGATTAAATGTCAAGATATAATGATAGAATGTGAAACATGAATAGATTGCGCAGTGGAAGCGTTGTGGGTTGAGACCCAAGTTCTAGAATGAGTTTATAGCATATTAGATTGTGTGTGAATGAAATTGTTGATATATGCATATATACTTGTATATATTATTTTGACAGGGTGGACCCTAATTTCACTTTTAGAAGAGACTCTGTCCGTTGTATTTCAGAATTTTTATGTGATTTTTATCGTAATTGTATTGGTGTGTAAATTAGTTTGAATGTCATCCATGTAGTATCATGTTAGGATTCTCAGCATTCATCCATGTATGATGAGTTGTATCTTCATCTTAAGACGTGGAGATTAGATCCGCATGAGTTGGGTTTGGGTTAGCCAACCTAACTGGGGCCTTTAATATGCTGGTTCGGTTCACAAGCGTGAACCGAATTTGGGGTGTTACGAGAATTCTCTGAAGGGCATATACTGAGGAGCCACACGGTTGCAGACCCTGTACCATCCTGAACTGACCGATATGTTGCTGATGATGCCTCTCTCGGTATTTTCTCATTTCATTATCCAATCCCTCGGGACTACTAGTATATCTTAAGCCCTCTCTTTTCCTCCCTAATTCTCCTGGCCTTGAGTACGGAGACTGAGTACTCTCAGGTAGTCGCCTTTAGTTCCCTTTGAACCATAAGTCTAGACATGCATTGTACTAAATAGTATCCGTAAACCTCCACATTTATCCAGGTGTGAAGAACTCAAAACGAGAGTTGTTAGAATCCCTCGAGATTGGAACAACCCACTCACTAATCCAGAGCCCACTTTGATTGGCACGTGCACCCGCTCATGGTACGTGCGAGTCGGTTTTCCCATCTTTCGTCTCACTGAATACTCGATAAAATTATGTATAGGTCTGAGAAGGGATTTCTATAATAGGCCCAAAGACAACTTGTGGTGGAACTTGTTTTCGAAAACATGCTCTAGGGATTTCATCCTCGAGGGTTATTAATTTGAAAAACTTGTTGATTAAATGGTCCGAGTTAAGTGAGATCCGATAAAATGCCACTTAACTCGTCCTGCAAGTATTAAAATAATACATAATAGAATAGAGTGTAAAACAGGGAACAAGTCCTAAATAGACCTAGTAGAAGCTCCGAGCATGTCCTCGCGCATAGGCGGCGAGCTTCTACTTTGTACCTATACTACAATACTAAATAGTAACGCTGAGTATAATGCATGAACTCTACACTCCTCATCATTCTATACAAGACAATATCCATTTACATGCATTTAAATTCAAACTCTAATTCACTATTACCATTCGTTAACATGCATTTAAGTTTAAACCAACCTCTATTTACAATCATACCATTTGCATCACAATAAAATCATAAAATAATTCATTATCAAACAAAAGTGGATAAAATTTTATACCTAATCGTCAATCACGTGGCAACGGCGACAAGATTGTGGCCGGCTCGAGTGAGGATCGTGGGGGAGAGTGAAGGGTGAAAAAGGAGAAGGGAGTTGGGTGAGGAGGATGGTGGCAGCTGGATGGTGACAAAGCCAGAGGTTTGGAATAAACAGGTGTCAGGGGGAAAATGAGTGGTCGGGAAAAAGGTTAGGAGTCATCTCATAAGTTGTCGGGGGAAGAAAATGAGTAGTCGGGGAGAAAAATGAGTGGTCAGAGAGAAAAACGAGTGGTCAGGGAGATAAATGAGTGATCGGAGAGAAAACTAGTGGTCGGGGAAAAAAGTGAGTGGTCGGGGAAGCAAATAGAACTTAACTTGACTTCGACTCAGGTTAAAAATAGTGACTAACTTGTAATAATTCCTAAAAAATCTAGAAAAATAGGGAAAAATCCCATAAAACATAATACACCACATAACATCATAATGAGATGCTCTATAACTAATAACCCACCCATATTTTTCATAATGAGTCCTAATGTGGTATTTAGCCTAAAAATAATTCTACGATCTAAAACTAAAATAAATAAAGAAAAATCTGGGCGTACTCTCATATATTCTGATAACTCATTCTGCTACTGTCTTACTGACATTATCATTATATACTTGGGCACACATGACTCTCATTGTTCATAACACATGACCAGCTTTGACTCGGTATGTGTGTTCTAAAATTGACCCGACTGAAAATATCGGTCGAATCGACTGGTTCCTGACTATAAAACTCTGACTCGAGCACGGGTTTACAAACTTCCCTCTTTATAAAACTTTCGTCCTCAAAATTTTAAATCAAGGAGGCTTTACTCTCATAGCTATCTACTAAATCTAAATCTAAGCGGAATGTGTGCATACCTGTCACGTCTGCCATATACTCTAGTGCTGGTTGTGTCCATCCCCATTGCCCATGGTGGTGCTGAAGTGGACGGGTCTACTGGTGGTGTTGTATATATTCCTTTCAGATCTAAAGTTGCCTGCTCTTCTCCTGTCATGGTAGCCATCATTTCACTCTGACTCATACTCCTTTGTTGTTGTCTTGGTGATTGCTGACCACTGTTTCTCTGTCCTTGCCTTTGGTTCTGTTGGCCGCTTCGTTGTTGCAATGGGCTAGCTGGAAGCATTAGTCATTGTGGTGGTGCCGGAAGGGCTGGCTATTGGTGATGAGTAGTCAAACATTCTACTGCCTGATGTCCTAGTTGACCACATCTAAAGCATGCATCGGTACCCGCTCTGTATATTCCTCCCTGACGGCGTCCACATTTTTGATATGTTGGGTGTCTATTTTCCTGAACTTGTCTATCCATGGCTCTCATTATGGTTGGAGCATTTATCTGACGCTATTGTGTCCCTTGATCTAATTGATATTGTTGAGGGTGATGTTGTCTCTGGTCATAGTCTCTGCGGGGTCGGGTAGCCAAGATTCTCTCAGCTTCGCTTGCGGCTCGCCCACATCTCCAAAAGTGGCAAATCTCCTATCAATCAGTGTTATCTAAATCTCATAGTGTAGACCTTCATAAAAGCGTTTGACTCTTTGTTGTTCCATCGGCACTAAATTAGGTACAAATCTTTCAAATGCACTGAATCAGGCCTCACATTGTGCCACACTCATGAGTCCCTGTATAAGTGTTTGAAAGTCACTTTCCTTCCTCTTCCTTACATTATAAGGAGAATATTTTCCATCAAACTCAGTTTTGAATTCGTCCCATGTCACATCCTGAGGTTGCCTGCCTATAAATGTGGGGGCCATGACTGAATCCCACCATATTCTAGCTTCATCCTATGACACTCCAGCAGTAATCTGTACGTGGTTCTCCATCAGATATGCCATACTTCCTAATATGCCAACTGCTGATGAAATCCACAAGAAAGCTTCTTTTGCATCTAGTTTTCTTGTGAATGGGCATCCTCCATTCTTCACAAACCGCTCATATTACCACAATTTGAGATTTTTATCACCTGCCGATTTGTTTGATCCTTCTTGTAACACCCCAAATCCGATTCACGCTCGTGAACCGAACCGGCATGTTACAGGCCCCGGTTAGGTCGGCTAATGCGAACCTAACTCGTGCGGATCCAATCTCGGCGTCTTAAGATGAAGATACGTTCTGTCATGAATGAATGCATGCACAAAATCCTAACATGGCACTACATGAATGACATACAAATTAAATTTCACACCATCACAATTACGAGCAAAATCGATGAAAATTCTGAGTAAAACTAACAGGGTCTCCCTAAAAGTGCAATTATGGGCCCACCCTGTCAAAATAATATATATGTATAAATATATACACATGCATCCATGATTTCATTCACACAAAATCTAATATATTAGGAATTCATTCTGAAGCTGGGGTTTCCACCCACTACGCTCCGCTGCGCATCTCTGATCATGTTCACATTCTATCGTGTCTTAACATTTAATCATGTCACATCATCGTGTCTCAAACATTTAATCATATCTTAGCATTTCACAACATTCACAATATAATAGCATCATAAATAAAATATAAACGCTCAATCAACTGACATGTGTGCAAGCGACTACAGTGCTCCTCCGTCCAAGCTGGCTTCTGCAACTCGTGATTATTACCTACATATAGTATAAAAACACGTCAGTAACAAGTGTTACTGGTCCGAAAAATAAAATAACTATAACAAACTGGCTATGAGAGCAAACTCTCATCTGAAAGAAAACCATATACTTCCTCAAGAACACTCTGAAGGGCACTACTGAGGAGCCACTGGGCTGCAGACCCGGTAGCATCCCGAACTTACTGCTCTGCTGCTGGTACTGTGCTACTCTCAGCACTTCTTTTCAGTACTTCTCATGAAACTTTATCCTAAGCCCTCTCCGAACCTCCATATCTCTCCTGGCCTTGAGCACGAAGGCCGAGTACTCTCAGGCAGTCGCCTTTAGTACCCTTTGAACCACAAGTCCGGACATGCGCTGTACTAAACAGTACCCGTAAACCTCCACGTTCTCCGGGTGTGAGGAACTCAAACGCGGAGTTGTCAGGATCCCTCGGGAATGGAACAGTCCGCTGGCACTAATCCAGAGCCCGCTTTGACTGTCACGACATCCTCTGCATGGTACGTGCAGTCGGTTTCTCCATCTCTCGTCTCACTGAAAACTCGATAAAACTATATATATAGGCCTGGGAAGGGATTCATATAATAGGCCCGAAGGCAACTTGTGGTGGATCTTGTTTTCGAAATCATCCTCGAGGGATCTCATCCTCGAAGGGTTATTAATCCGGAAATATTCGATTAAATGGCCCGAGTTAAGTGGGATCCGATAAAACGCCACTTAACCCGCCCTGCAATAATAAAATAAACATACAATGGAAGAGCGTAAAACAAGACGAGTCCTAAACGGACCTGGTAGAAGCTCCAAGCGTGTCATCGCGCCTAGGCGGCGAGCTCCTACTCCGTACCTACACATCAAAACTAAATACTAACGCCCGCTAACTAAATGATGCATCAAACTCAATAACATCAAAATCACAATGCAAGCATCCATCAACATAACAATCAGAAAATCATAAAAATTAATTAATCCTAACTCATCCTATTCATACTAATTTTATTACGTTTTTCTAACTTCTGTCGTGATCCATTATCATGATCCAACTCGATCTATCTCATTAGATCACCTACATTCATCCATTCAAATCATGCATGTAACTTATCATTTTATCCCTAATTAGTCATTAATCACATCATGCGACTCATCGTTTCATCCATAATTAAGTATTAATCATATCAATAAACCAACCCTAGCATGCTGTACTAACAATCATCATCCATCTTAAATAAATCACTCGGAGGTAATTATACCTCACGTCGTCGGCAATCGGCGACGGCTAGGTTCCGTCGCGCATCTCGGAGCTCAAATTCGGCGCTCATCGGCGTCCGAAGCTCGATCGGGCTCCACTGGGTGAGCCCCGCGGAAGATCCGGTGAATTCCAGCGAATTCCAGAAATTCCGATTTTCCGGCGACTTTCCGACAGCTACTGGCGGTTTTCCGGCTGTTTTCGGGCGGCTTCCGGTGGTTTTCCGACGACAATCGCCGGCGGCGTCTACTGGTCGGAAGGGGTCGTGTTGGGTACCCTCGGAACCGGCTCGGTGAGCCCGACTCATCTATGACCTCAGCTGTGGCCAATGGAGGCGGCGGCTCGCCGAAAAATGGCAAAACAGAGGCCGGCCGTGGTGGTTGCTAGATCCGGCCGGCCACGGCGAGCAACGGCCTCCGCTCCGGTCGGGGAAGGCAGCTGAGGGGTCGAGGACGTCGAGCCGACCACCTGATCGTGGTGGCGACGGTCGGCGGCGGCGCGATCGGCGACGCGACCAAGACCTTGCCGCGGCGCTACGCACGACGATTCCGGCGTCACGGCGGCCCGATTGGGGCCGGACTTGGTCGGGGCAGCATGGCGACGGCGTCGCCGAGCTGGGCGGCGTCGGTCGACGGCCGGGCGGCGCCGACAGCGGCGGCAGTGGCGGCGAACAGGGGCGGCGCGGCACGTTTTGAGGAAGAAAAGGTCGGGGAAGAGGAAGAAAAGGCTGGTGGCAGTTTCGTAAATAATACTTGACTCGTCTCCGGCTCGAGTCAAGTATAATAACTGAGTCGTATTAAATCCTAAAAAAAATTCATAAAAATCGGGAAAAATCCCGTAAAATCAAACAACACACAAAAAAATCATAATGATATGTTCTAGAACTATCAACCCACCCAGACTGCCCGAACGCGTCCTAACGCGGTAAACGGCCTAATACTAATTTTACGATCCATTATATATAAAAATAATAAAAAAATTACTGGCATACTCTCATATATCTGATAACTCATTCTGTTCTGCTGTGTTCATGACGTTATCATCATATACTTGGGTACACATGACCCTCATAGCTCATACACGCGACTGGCATTGGCTCGGTACACGTGTCCTGAAACTGACTCAACTCGAAAAAATCACGGTCGACCCGACCGGTTCTGAATATAAAACCCTAACTCGAATCGTGGGTTTTACACTTCTCCACTCTTGATTGCGGGAATGGCGATGCTACCCCTACTAGAGTATTACCAAACCCTGGGGTGCCTATCAATCCACTGTCATTTCCTCTAGGTCCACTACCCTCTGTACCCCTTCCTGCTTGAAGTGGGCTGACCGGTGGAGTTGTTGTAGGAGTGGTCCCCTGATGTAGCAGTGGAGGAGGTGGCGGCAGAGGGCCCATGGGAACTATAGGCTCCCCTCGTGCCTCACATCCACATCTAATTTCGTCTCTATTCATACTACGGTGAGAGCTATTTGTCATAGCTTTATTCTGACTTCCTCCTAACTCTGTTGCATCTATATTTGTACCTCTGCCAACCATGTAATGGTTGCATCCATTTTGGTCTGATGGCTTCAAACGCTACGATGACTTCTACTATGATGGCTCCCGCTACGGGGGCTTACTGAGCCTGGCTCACTGGGATTTCTTGGCTGCAGTGTGGCTCTAGATCGGCTGGACACCGTCTTAGTGTGAACATGAGCAGGGTTGGCTTGCCTAGGAGGAGGAGGTGATGGAGTTCTATTCCGAGGACTTCGATTCTTTACCATGATTACCCCTACTCACTGATCTAATCCTGAAAAATACTACTATACTACCCATTGGTGAGAAATCTATAAATCAAAGACAACAAGGACAGAAATATATACCTGCCAGCTGGACTTAGAGCAATCTTTGTACACATATCACATATGAAAATATCTTTGAACTGAATTGACCGAGAGTTTTCTCTGATACTAAAAACTATAACACCCCACATCCGGTTTGCGCTCGGGAACCAAACCAGAATGTCACTGGTCCCAGTTGGGTTGGCTAACCTGAACCCAATTCATGCGGATCTACTCTCGGTGTCTCAAGATGGAAGATGTCAATCACTTTGCGTAGATGAATGCATAAAAATAACCCTGATATGCTATTACATGGATGACACGTCAACCAATTCACATACCAAATAATTACGACAAAAATCGATAAGTTTCATAAAATAAGACGGACTGAGTTTCCCCTAAACGTGCAATTAAGGGCCACCTTCTCAAATCAACATGTATTCGTGTGTGTGTGTGTGTGTGTCTATATATATATATATATAAAACTTTCTAATCTGCTGTATAATCATCATAAAGCTTGTGTCTCGACCCACCTGTGCATTCTCTTCACATTTTTTATCAAATTCTAGGCCTTACTTGTTGTACATATTCAATATCTAAACAAATTTACTAAAACATATGTAGGGGTGGGCGTGGACGTCCGAATTTGTCCGTCTGTCCGATGTCCGAAGTATATCCGACCGAATTTGACCGACCGAATTCGACCGAATTAAAACAAACCAAACATGGACATTTTTTTGTCCGACCGAACGACCGACCGAGTGTCCGATATTTAATAACAAACTTGTATGATCCATCTTCGAAAAAAAATATCACATTATAAACATAATGTAAAACCATTGATCTGAGTCAGGGTTTTATGCTTATGAACCAATCGGTTCAATTGTCGGTTCAAGTCGAGTATGTTTTAGAATATGTGTACTGAATCGACGCTGGTCGGGTGTACGAGCCATGAGGGTCAGACGTACCCAAGTATATGATGATAACATCATGAATATAACAGAAAAGAATGAGTTATCAGAATATATGAAAGTATGCCAATTATTTTTTATTTATATATAGTTGATCGTGAAATTAGTTTAGGCCATTTACCGCGTTAGGACGCGTTACGGGGAATTTGGGTGGGTTATTAGTTATAGAATGCCATTATGATGTTGTAGTGTTTATTTTATTTTATGGAATTTTTTCTGATTTTATGGATTTTTTTAGGATTTATTCCGAGTTAGTTATTATTATTGACTCGAGACATTAGCGAGTCAAGTCTTATTTACGATATTGCCATCAATCAAACATCCGACCCATTCTCTTCCCCGTCCAAACCGCGCCGCCCCCTTGCTTGGTCACTGTCGCCGCCGCCGCCGCGTCGCCCGGTCGTCGATCGTCGCCGCCAGGCCCCGCCGCGGCATTGCCGTTGTCGCCCTGAGCGCCCCCGCCGTCGCGCGGCCTCCACGACGCCGGAATCTTTGCTTGTCATCGATTCCGCAACCATCGCCGCCGCGTCGCCCGGCCCCTGATCGTCGCCGCCAGGCCCCGCCGCGGCGTTGATGTGATGCACCGAGCGCCCCCGCCGTTGCCCGGCCTCCACGACGCAGGAATCGCCGCTCGTCGTCGATTCCGCCACCGATACCCTCTGTTCGTGTCGTCGATGCCGCCGGCGACCGTCGCCACGGCCGTCTTTGACATTGCCAACCCTCTTACGGTGGCGGGCGGCGGCGGAGGAGTCAGCGGCTGCGGAGGTGGCGGCGGCGGAGAGGGTTTGGTCTGTCCGCGGACATTGCTTGGGCCCGACGGACAATTCGATGTCCGAAGTCGGTCGGACAAATTTTGTCCGACGAAATTTCAGACAGACGCGGACAATAATTCGTCCGATGTCTGTCTGACCGATGCCCACCCCTAAACATATGTATTCAAATGTCACAATTAGAAATTCTGCTATTGAAGTAAATAACATATCATATCATATTATCATACCTTACATTACATCACATCATTCTCAATATAATGAAAACATAAATAAAATATTAACATTCTATCGTCTGACATTTGTGTATACAAGATACGTCACTGCTCTTTCGTCTAGGTTGACACATCCTACTCATGATCATCACCTATATATATTATAAAAACACATCAGTAATGAGTGTTACTAGTCCAAAATATAACTAATATTAAGCTGGTTATGAGAGTTCTCATATGAAGAAAAATATTCATATACTTCACTAGAATTCTCTAAAGGTCACCTATTGAGGAGCCATTGGGCTGCAGACCAGGTAGCATCCTAAACTAACTGCTCTACTGCTGCTGATGCCTCTCTCGACATTTTCTCATTTCATTTTCTGGTCCCTCGAGACTACTAGTATATCATAAGCCCTCTCTTTTCCTCCATAATTCTCATGGCCCTAAGCACGAAGATCGAGTAGTCTTAGGCAGTCATCTTTAGTACCATTTGAACCACAAGTTCGAACATGCACTGTATTAAACAGTACTTATAAACCTCCACATTTATCTGAGTGTGAGGAACTCAAAACGGGAGTTGTCAGGATCCCTCGGGATTCAAACAACCCGCTCACTAATCTAGAGCCTGCTTTGACTGGCATGTGCACCCGCTCATGATACGTGCAAGTTGGTTTTCCCATCTCTCATCTCACTGAAAACTCGATAAAACTATATATAAGTCTGGGAAAGGATTTATACAATAGGCCCAAAGGAAACTTGTGGTGGATCTTGTTTTCGAAAACATGTTTGAGGGATCTCATCCTCAAGGATTATTAATCCGAAAAATGGATTGATTAAATGACCCGAGTTAAGTAGGATCCGATAAAACGTCATTTAACTCGTCCTGCAAGTATTAAAACAATACACAATAGAATAGATCATAAAATAAGGAACGAGTCCTAAACGGACTTGGTAGAAGCTTTGAGCGTGTCCTCGCGCCTAGGCGGCTAGCTTCTACTCCGTACCTATACAACAAGACTAAATACTGATGCCAAGTATAATATATGAATACTACACTCCTCATAACATTTATTTACATGCATATAAATTCAAACTCTAATTCACTATTATGATCTGTTAACATACATTTAAAGTTAAACCAACACTTGTTTACAATCACACCATTTGCATCACAATAAAATCATAAAACAATTCATTATCAAATAAAATTGGATAAAATTCTATACCTAATCGTTAGTCACACGGCGACGGTGACAAGTTTGTGGCCTGCTTAAGTGAGTATCGTGGGGGAGAGGGAAAGGAGAAAAAGGAGAAGGGAGTTGGGTGAGGATGATGGTGGCAACTGGATGATGACAACGTCAGAGGTTCGGAATAAATAGGTGTCGGGAAACAAGTGGTCGGGAAGAAACAAGTGGTCGGGAAGAAGGTCAAGACTCATCTTGTAAGGTGTCAGGGGAAGAAAACGAGTGGTTGGGGAGAAAAAGAGTGGTTGAGGAGAAAAATGTGTGGTCAGAGAAAAAATGAGTGGTCGGGGAAGAAAATAGAACACGACTCGACTCCGACTTGAGTCAAAAATAATAACTAACTCGTAATAATTCCTAAAAAAATCCAAAAACATAGGGAAAAAACCCATAAAACATAACACACTTCATAACATCACAATGACATACTCTATAACTAATAACCTGTCCAAACTACCCGTAACACTTCTTAATTTGTTATTTGTCCTAGAAAAATAATTCTACGATCTAATATTAAAATAAATAAAGAAAAATCTGGGCATACTCTCAAATATTCTAATAACACATTTTGTTGTTGTCTTAATGATGTTATCATTATATAATTGGGCACATATGACTCTCATGGTTTATAACACATGACCGGTCTCAGCTCGGTACGCATGTTCTGAAATTAACCTGACTGAAAATAACGGTTGAACCCACCGGTTCTGACTATAAAACCACCCTGACTCTAGTCATGGGTTTTACAACTCGGACATGTAGCCTATTGGACTTGGACAAGTTCTCGGTCAAAGTGTTGTACACTTGGACGTAGATAAAGGTCTGAAAGTTTTGGAAGACTTCTTGAAAATTGAATAGTCAGGTAGAACATAAAGCTTTTAATGTGTTGAACAAGTTTAATAAACTTGAATGGGAAAATTGTGTTGAAGTTTGGAGGAATCTCAACATTAATTATTCAATTGGTTAGATGATACACCTTCAATAAGCTAAATAAGAAGCTTGGTGCAACATGGAAAAGTTATCCAATATCCGAATGTTCAAAGTATTTTTAGTATTTAAAGTGGGAGTTCGAAACAAGGTTGAAGTGCTAAAATTTGGTATAAGCTTCGGATAAGCTTTATTGTGTCAACATTAGGGTTTCTTCAAGAAATCAGACAATATTTTGTATTTTGTATATCTCTTATATCATAAAGACCATGTTGATCTAATAATAAATTGTTGTAAATAATATTAGATATGTCTTGTATTGTATGCTTGTACTAATGGCGTATGACACTCCAAGTGTGGAGTAGTGTGAATGGTTGTGAATGTAAGTCTTCAGTTAGCTTGTAAAGTTGAGCTAGACATCAACATGTGAAGGACAAGTGTGCTTTGTGAAGTTGACTCGGGGGTGAGTCTGGTGAAAGAATGGATCAGGCCATCTATCAATCGATTTGAAAATTGCACGTTCATCTCTTCGTTCATTTCCGCCACGCCATATTAGCCGCCATCGCCATAATAAGAAGCAGGGGACAAATAGCGTGTGAAGCATTTGGGTTTTACTTAGGAAAGGAAAGGTTGTACAATTAGGTTGTAATACTCATTGATTTGGTAATAGCAAAACATGGAAGTCCTACCCAAACATATGCTACGATGATATTGCACGCGGCCTGGCCTTAGGCTGCGCGCATTGGTCGTTAAATGGCCACGAGGTCATTTAATGGCCAAAGCAATAAATGGGCCGGCCTATTTTGCAATTCTAATCCCAACCATTTGTTTTCTTCCGAATTTAAAACATAATTACAATTTAAAAGAATCTTATGTGACTAAAAATATTTCACCTTTTATATATATTTTCAAAAATAATGTTAGATTAAAATATATTTTTGAATGGTCTAGACAGTCTAGCCACGGTAATACCGTATTTTTAAAAAAAACAATAGATAGGATAATAATAAAAATTCAAAACTTCCACCGTTAGTGGTGGTTATCCCGTAGTAATATTTTGCACACTGCTTAGCTGTGGTAAAGCAGTGGCTAATTTGCCACGGGCAAACATGGCTACAGTGATTTTTCCAAAATCAGTGGCGGCTATCCGGCGGCAATATTTTGCCATTGTTCGGTAGTGACCAATTTGCCACGGGAAAGCCAGTGGTAAAATTTTGCCTGAGACTGAAACCTATATTTTTACTAGTGTTTGGCTAATGACAAAAGAGTTTGGTGTTTTGCGAGGGCGAGCTGGTGTTAATAAGTTACATTAGGTATCCACTTTTTTCATTCAGATAAAGAACCAAGATGAGATAAACCATACACCGAGGAAGACTGGTTTGGGGTGGAATGTTTGGCTTTCCTTGATTGCAGTTCTTTCCTTTTAAGACTTCATATGAAAGGAAATATTATTTGTATAAAACATTACTATATCATGCGCTAGGAAAATATGTCTTCAGTATTCAATCATGTTAACAAGGGCCAGGGATTTATCGTAGCATTTATTACTGCAAACTCGTTATAATACTTATTTAATTGGTTTATAACTTTTTAATTTGAAACATTTTCAAATTTAAGTATAATAATTAAATTAATATTTTTTAATTAAAAATATTTAAACCAATCGTACAAGTATTACAACAAATTACACACACTTGCTATACAATATATTATTTATACTTGCTATACAATCTATTATTTATAAATCCCAAAAATTTGACACCCACATATTTTGCGTTTGATTTTAAGCCACATAATTGCCTTGAAATATCAACCCCTTGAAACGTAATGTAACGTGCATGAACAAGACTCGCTATAAAAGTCGTTCGTAAAATGGACGCGACTACATTGCACATATAACTTGTTAACGGCTAGGGATTTAATGGTCCCCAAACTTTGATAGCAGAAATGTTTGACATTCCTAATAATAATCTCAAAAATAAGGACCCGCAATTAGTTCAATTATTAAGACAAATTAGAGCTCGCAATTTTGCACAATTTATGATTATTTAAATGGTTAAGATTTTATTTATGATTATTTAAATGGTTAAGATCGAATAAGAAATTTAATATTAACTATATATAATCATAGCAAAAATGGGCAGGAGCCTGATTGATGGCTATATCCATCAAAATCTCTTCCCGCAGACCCACTAGAAGACATTTTGATTCATGGCGTGGTATCTAATAGAGCAGAAACCCGTAAAGTATTTGTATTGTTTTTTTTGTTGGAATTGCGATTTCACGCTACCTTACCTTTTTTCAAGCCTTAGTCGTTCTCTATTAAGAGCTTTTATAAGAAGAGGGAAATTTTATTTTTGATATTACTAGATATTGAAAAAAATAGGTGTAATTATAAGGGGAAAAAATGAATTGTTTAAAACACCCTCAAAATAAAATTTAATAAATTTTTATTAAAACATAACTAGAGCAGCCGCACAGCGGCTAGTGACCGGCCTCGGTGGGTGCCTTGGAGCTGCCAAATTTGGCCACCCTTGGCTGAGGGTGGCCAAATATGGTCTCCCTTGACCAAGTGCAGACAGATCCGGCCACCCTCAAATTAGGGATGTTCGCTTTCGGTTGCCTCTCGACTTAGGCGACCGAAGCCCCTTGGAACAACGGCTGCCCTCCCCCCCTCTCCGGATACAACACCAACCTCACAACCACTCCCATTCCCTTTCAATGCATGTCGCATACGTAGAAAAAGAAAGCATGTTACACATTTTCAGGCGTCGTGCATCATGCCCATAATGCAAATCTCATGTCCATGGCCTTCACCGTTGCCATCACTATAAATAATAATCCTTTTCTCTTCATATTCGCTAACACGTGTGCTTAATTTTGTGATCTCTTGCACTCTGCGGCTAAGAAAAAAGTGAGTTTGCACCGAGGATCCTTTCTTTTGCTTGGCATCCTTATATTGGTGCCAATTCCATTCTATATCTATATAATTAAGCTTCAGGATTGGATGCATCAGGTCGATTTGGTTGCATGCCTTACATTTGTAGGACATTAGCATACCTTTCTTACCGCACTAGATATTAGATAGAAACTAAATTGAGAGATTTTACGTTACCAATCATTAAATTGTGTATCGAGAAATATATATTACAAATTTGAACATTTTAATTATTAATTGGCCAAGAGAAATGATAAAAAAGAACTACAAGCCAGCCTTAATGCCCTAGAACTAAAATTATAGGCAATTTATCGAATGGCAAAATAAATATACAATGGTCCACCAAAGAAAAATCTAATATTGTATCCACGAGGCTATAAATAATAGATTAAATTAGTACCTTGAGTGGTTTTTCTTGTACAATTCGTTCAATGTCACCTAACGAACGAGATTAATTACTTTTAAAAAATAATTAAACGTCCTGCATGATTTCTTGAACAGCCAGATTTAAAATATAAAATTATAATTATAATTAAAATCATTTAAGTGACAACTCAGTATTGTCCTACATGTATAAAAATAATCCCTTGTGTTTATTATTGTTGTGACTTGTGATAAGCATGAGATCGATAGACATATACCTGTTCTTAAACCGATTCTGGGTATCATAACTAAATTATAAAAAGTTACTTAACAGTTGGTCCTTACCAATCAAACTGGTTTATCGTTTTACTCCCATGAGCTTTGATCGCCATCGTTCTAGATTTCGTCGGTGGGCTCACGCAGTTCACGGCGACGGTCAACTTCCAAGTCCCAATCTAGAATCGTTCACACAGTGCAACCATTTTTTTAATTTTTTTATTTGTTGTTGCTGTTGCGAAAAGATGAAGATCATAATTCATACTAAGGCAGCAAGTTTACGGAAGGAAGCATACATGGGAAAGCCAACTCTTCTCACGGCGTACAAAACTAATTGCTTTATGAGCAGTTTCATTTTCCATCCCGCTTATTAGCAGTTAGAAAATGTATTACATGAATGTGAGAAAATTGATCTAAGCATTAGAAAATTGATCTAAGTGCCATAAGATGAGAAAAACACCATTATAAATGTATAAAATATACAACTTAGGAGGACACTACGTGGATGATACGATAACAAAAAAATCACATTCTAATCGATTAAATATGATAAAAATTTTATAAATAAATAGATACAATTTCCTCTAAAAGTATAATCTAGGAACCATCCTATCTAACATTGTATCACAAAATATACGAAAAAAACAAGATATATCATAACAACATTATATTCTACCAACAACGCAATTCATGACTAGGTCATGAATTAACTCTACTGATTTCATTAACAATGCTAAAAGTTTACTTACTTTATCATAACAGTGTCATTATCATTGACATCAAAATATCATTAACAAAAATAAGATAACCATACATTAAACATCATCAAAATATTTCATCAAAAATTTTACACATTAACTAGCATCATAATAAAGCATCTTATCGTCAGACATATGTGTGTCCAAGGATGTCACTGCTCATTTATCAAATCTGACATATCTTGTTGTGTCTGATGCTCACTTAAATATATAATAGAAAATCGTCAGCAACATCTGTCACTAGTCTAGAAAATAACTAATATCAAACTGTTAATGAAAGTTAACTCTCATGAAAATAAAACATGCATATACTTCATCGGAACTCTCATAAGGGGTCATCGAGCTATAGTCTAAATTACATCCAGAACTGACTGGTCTGATGCCTCTTTTGATATTTTTAAACTGTCCCTTTGTAAGAAATACTAGTATCCTAAACCCTCTTTTATCCTCCATATATCTTATGGCCCTGAGCATAAAGGCCAAATACTCTCTAGGTGGGAGGAACTCACAATGTCAGAAGTATCAGGATCCTTCGAGAATAGAACAACCGTTTCACTAATCCAGAGCCTGCTGTGACTGGTATGTGCACCCGCTTGTGGTACTTGCAAGTCGATTTTACCATCTCTTATTTTACTGAAAACTTGATAAAATCATATATAAGTCTGGGAAGGATTTATATAATAGGTCCCAAGGCAACTTGCGGTGGATCTTATTTTCGAAATCAAACTCGAGGGATCTTATCCTCGATGATTATTAATTCGAAAAACTATTCAACTAAATGACCCAAGTTAAGTGGGATGTGATAAAACACAACTTAACCTATCCTAAAAATAATATATCTAAAATAACAATAAAAGAGGTCCATAAATAAGGGTATAAGTTATAAACAAACTTGGTAGAAGCTCTAAGCATGGTCTCGCACTTATGCTAGCAATCTCCTACACTGAACCTAGACAAACAGAATTAAATACTAATGCCCATATACACCCATATGATTCATGAATGACATGGTGGATAATTTAAACAATACTAAGACAATCATGTATATACTAATCAATCAAAACAATCCCTAATCTTGTCGACATTATAATTATATACAACCATATGATGCCGAGATAACAAGATAATATTTAAGGTAACACTAAAAAGGTAAGGTAACCCTAATAATCATGTCATATACGTACTGATAAACCTGTAATTAATTCTATATCATGGTAATGTAAGTAAATTCAAATGTCACCACTAATCACAATCTGATTATTATCATACAACAATCTCATCAATTAACACATATGAATCTACATTCCTAGGTAATCATACCATCAACATCACAAATTTGTTAATATATAATTAAACATAACAATTAACTAAATAAAGATCATAATTCTAATAATCAAACTAATACTTAATTATGATAATTTAAACATTAAAACTATATGTATAATTCATGAGTTTAATTATCTAACATTAATTAACAACAGATATCAATGAGCATCTAGTTTGAATTAACTAATCAAGTATCTTCCTATAATTACAATAACATAAGGTTCACATGGCATACATAATATGCATCAGTTCATCCACATCATACAATTCAACCAATAATATAATTATAATGATCAATCATATGAAATTAAATTAAATTAAATCATATACCTAACTTGGCGGTCATGTGGCACGATAGCGGTTGCTGGCGATTGCCATGAGGAGGGAGACGACGGATGTGATTGCCATCCCACGAGCAAAGTTAGCAAGGGGGAGTGGCTCAAGGTGGTTGGAGCTGCCACTAGCTGGTGGCAATGACCAGTAGTCGGTGGCGGTGGCAATTGTGGGCGACTAGGGTAGGAGGAGGCCGTGTGAGGGAAGTGAGGGGTTTGGTCAGTATGGGGTAGGAGCTGGTTGTGTAAGGGAGGTTCAGCCGATGGCAAGGGTGACGGTGGTGTGTGACTGGTTGGCGGTGGCCCTAGTCGTCGGTGACAGACATGCAAGCATTTAGGGACAGTTTTGTAAATAAAAGTTGACTCGTCCCGGGCGTAAGTAAAAATAATAAAAAAATAAAAAGAACGAGCTTGAACTTGGTCGAATGATATGCTCTAAATATTTTTAACCCAACCAAAAATCCTATCTAACACATCCTAATACGGTAAACGACTTAATTCTAATTTCTACGATCATAAATAATAATAAAAAATCACAGCATACTGTCGTACATTCTGATAATTCATTTTTCTGTTATGTTATTAACATTATCATCTACTTAAGCTATACTTGACCTTCATGACTCATAACACACGGCCGACCTCGACTCAACACAAGTTTTCTAAAATTGACTCTATTCGAACTGACCGCTAAACCGACCGGTTCACGAGTATAAAACCTTAACTCGAGTCATGAGTTTTACATATTCAATTAATTATTTAACATAATTTCTCTCTTCAAAATTTCACTATAGGTAAATGATTAACCAAATAAATAAAAACATTAAACACTATAAAACATAACTCTCATGGTAAAATAATAATATAGATTTCAACTTATATAAAATATCAAGTCTTTGATTTGAGATTCATTTGCTCTCTACCATAAACTAATCTACACTATAAAATATAAAAATAAAACCAAAATCAGAGTACTTGAAAGATTTATAATGATATTATAATAAAATCTAAAGAAAATAAAAGAAGAAAACTCTTATGATGTAATATTTAATACCAATCTTCATTTTTCTTCTCCTTTGAATCTTTAAACTCTCTTTTGATAACTTGCCTTGAGACGACCAAATCCTTAGAGAAGGGCCTCTAAAAAATTGAAAAACATTAAAAAAAGGTCCCCAATATCTTTTTTATAGCTTAATATGTTGGAATTTTTTTCGTAGAAGTCAATTTATTAAATTTAGGATTATCCAAATATTTATCGCACAAATGCCACAACCTTTGCTTATGAGCCCCGTGGCCTTAATTTTCCAGATTTTCCTCGATTTGCTCAACACCGCAATCTTGAAACCTAGGAGTTTGGGTGCCATGACTTTCATTTACATTTTCCTTTGTATAGAGTCGTGGCCTTGAATTTGAATTCCTCGACTTTGATTTATTTTTGAATTTCCTTCATTATTTCTTCATTTTCACTCGATTCGCTCGTGGTCTTTTCAATTCATTTGCTCCATACCCATGCAACATTTCAAGCACACTAATATTAACCAACTCTAAACAAAAATTAAGATTCACCTAAACTAAAAAAACTGATTAAAACTTGATAAAAACCTCGAACACCGGACACAATTAAACACTTGAGACTAGAAAAATATAGATATATTACAGACTTATTAGTCATTTTGAAAAATATTGTTGACATGAATCATTTTAGACTTTTGGCGATTTAATTATTTAAAAACTTGTTGAAGAAAGAAACTTAACCTTCAAAAGGTGAACATAGGGTGCTCATTGGGTGAGTTGAGTCGAGTCAAGTTTTGTTCGGCTTAGGCTCAACTCGTTTGATTTCAAGTTCAAGCTAAGTTAAAAATCATTCAAGTCGAACGAGCTCTATTCTGGTTCGAACTAGCTTAATTCATATATATTGATGCTAATTTTTCATAGAATTCAATCTAAAATTTAATTTTAATTAAAATATCTCAAGTTTGATATAATTATGTATAAAAGATAATTTAAACATGCATAAATTTATTTAATTTGATATCATACAATAATATTTTATAATTTTATTATATTTATATAAAAAATTTAAGATCAATATTGTCAAAAATCCTATTCCTTATTTAAAGGATCGAGCTTCGAGTCAAGCCAAGTTATGTGTGTGCAAACTCGGGACCGGCTCGTTTAATTTCGAGTTGATTGAGTCAAGTTTTTTTGAGGCAAACGTTAAACTAAATCGAGTTTAATAGAATTTTGAACAGAGCTAAATCAAATTTAATCGAACTTTAAAGAAATGGTGCACAAATTTATGTTGTCTTTATTGTAATGGTCCTTGGACGACAAACATTCCTACGTTGGGATCAAAAGATTTCAATGAGTTTGGGATGCCGGGTCTTTTCAATTGCTTCTTGTATTATTGAATTGTCTGTGACACAATTGACAGAAGGAGAACCGAGGTGCGATCTTGCATGTTGAACGTTGTTTTTTTTCTTTTTTAGACCATTTTTTCCAATTTTAAATTCTTGATGATCATCTTGTTAAGAAATTTAGGCAATTTTATCTCAAGTCGATAAATAAAAGGAAATGAAGAAGCCCACAAAATTACCTTCATTTGATGATGTCTCCTGCTTCTGTAACTCAATCGAGATTTTTATTATTTGAATGCCAGAAAATTGTTTGTTTTGTGTCTCTAAAATGAGATAAACAACTATTTTTTCCCGGTTAAAATTATAAATTTATAATATGCAGGCTCGACTTAGTAATACACAAATAAGATTGGTAAATGATATTTAATTTTCATATAGCGCCACGTTTTTTTGAAGGGTTTGAAATCGACCAGTGAACCACGTTGGGCCTATAAAATTTATAATATTAACCTTTAAGACGTCAATACAGGGAAGCCAACGTGAACAAGTAAACTGCACAATCAAGAGGGCCTAAAACCTGACAATGTACGGCTATTTTTCAGAGTGAGGAGACGCTATTGTCCACACATTCACAACGCACAATTGATTATTTTTTGTTTTTCAGGGTAAACCCCAAGCCGACGATTGATTGATAATTCAGCTTACACGTGAATCAGAACCGGGCCAGTAGTAGACATGCCCCCGAAAGAACACGTGTAAAGTTTTTCTAAGGACGCAATCGCTACCTGCTGGGAAGAATTGAATCTCTTATTTCACTTAGGTAGCCATCAAAATCTTCATTCTCCACTAGCCACTGTTAACTATTTGCCGTCCTTTTCCCCCTCTTCACCAACCCAATTTACCTTTAAATTCCCCAGTTGAAATGCATGGAGGAGGTATGCCGGCATAGACCCTACCCCTCATCCTCAGATCCTGCTTCCAAGTCCCTCTGTTTTCTGTGGAGATACAGAGTTTGGAACAGGGGAGGTGAGGAGATCATGGCCATTGTGTTGAGAACTGCTGCTTTCCATGCCACACTGCCTTCTACCTCTCAGAAGATCAATCCTACTTGGGGGCTTGTAGTTGAGGGCAACAAGCGCCATGCTAAGGTTTGATGCCACCTCCCATTTTCCTATGCTAATTCTGTTGGGTTTATTTTATATTGGTCATAAATAATGTTGGTTAAAAGAAACCCGTCATACTTATTACAAGTCTTTTTGGTGGCCGAAAAACCCAAAAAATTCTGCATTGTTTTTTTCTCTGACGTTTGAGGTTTCCTGTTGTACTGCGTGTTCTATTCTTTAGTTATCTTTGGTGGTCGCTGCTGTTGCATGCAAGGATAATTCTCCAGATGACCAGGGGTTAGTCTCCACTCATTACAAAGAACCAGAGAAGCAGAGAAGGAACCTTGATTTCTCAGGGAGAAGCCGTCCACACCAATCTTGGACACCATCAAGTACCCGGTTCACATGAAAAATCTCTCTCTCGAAGTAACCACCTACTCCACTGTATCAACATTTGCTACCTACATACATATTCACACTCATACGTTCAACATCCTAATTACATATATACGCATATTGCTGCATCACTACCAGAAACTGGAGAGGCTAGCCGATGAGCTACGAATGGAGATTGTATACACAGTTTCAAAGATAGGAGGGCATTTGAGCGCCAGCTTGGGCGTTGCGGAGCTCTCTGTAGCACTCCACCATGTCTTCAACGCACCCGATGATAAGATCATTTGGGACGTTGGACACCAGGTTTGTGTATATTATCCACAAAACGAAAAACCCAGATACATATAAAACACTCCAAACTAAATACAACATTTGATGATGCAATAAAAAAGGATGAGAACTTCAAAGTGAGAATTGAATGGGGTCTTGAACTGCAGGCCTATGCGCACAAGATCTTGACGGGAAGAAGGTCGAGAATGCACACAATTAGGCAAACCTCCGGACTAGCAGGCTTCCCCAAGAGGGACGAGAGCGTGTATGATGCCTTCGGCGCCGGCCACAGCTCTACTAGCATCTCCGCCGGCCTGGGTATTTTCCAAATCACTATCCATCACTTCGGTTTTGATGGATTTGGTGTATTCCTTGTCTCTACGTGGATTTCGTAGGTTTAGTAATCTTTTGTTGGGGTATTCTATGAGCAATAATTACATGATATGTAGACATATGAGCTTATGTAGACAGCAAATCAGACACACTTTTGCTTAAATGTTTTTTCGCATTGGTAAAATCGTCATAATAATAGTATATAACCTTTATATTAAAAATAAATTAATTCATTAATAAACTTCTTATGTGTGAAATTCTGTAATATGACAGGTTGTCGTTACTTGATATCATTATCATAGATGCGAAACACATGTAGTTGAAGATTCTTTGGTCATCTGATTTTGCCTCTCAACAACCTTTCAAGTTCTTGTCCCTGCTTAGTAGAAAAATAATTTGCCACTTTGGAAAAAAAATTTCCAACCATTTGTTGTTTTCAAAGATGGGATGCAAAAGAATTAGTTTCTAACAATATGTTGGTTCAGATTTGTATTCGTTTGGAAAAAGGAGTAAACGTTAGTTATCTAATATATTTAGATAAAGTGATAATGTGTAGTTTGTTGAGGTAGCTGATTGGTGTTGGGTTAATTTCACATGTGAAACAGGCATGGCGGTTGGCCGGGACTTGCAAGGGAAGAATAACCATGTAATTGCAGTGATTGGAGATGGGGCCATGACTGCGGGCCAGGCTTATGAAGCCATGAACAATGCAGGCTTCTTGGATTCCAACCTCATCATCATCCTCAATGACAACAAGCAGGTCTCCCTTCCGACGGCCACCGTCGACGGCCCAGCCCTCCCGGTGGGCGCTCTCAGCCGCGCCCTCACCCGCCTCCAGGCCAGTACCAAGTTCCGGCAGCTCCGGGAAGCCGCCAAAGTAAATGCCACAAAATAGACATAGATCATTATTCCTTCTGGCGCACAATTTTTTTATAAAAAAGCTAATTAAACTTGTTAAAAAAATAAAATTGTAATATAAATTGAACTAATTGATTAAAAAGTTATTTATTGAAATGATGACTAATAAATGAAATTATCATGCATGTTAGAATAATTTGAGACCAATTTATAAGGTTTATTCTAAGGAAAATTTTAGCCAGGCCTAAGTTAGTTGTGCTGTAATGGGTATCAAAATTTTTTGAAGTGGGTAAAGTTGTATTAGAAATTGAAGATAATTTAACTTGGTTTATCTAATATCTATGATAGAGAATGACAAAGCAAATTGGGGGTAAATCACAAGAGATGGCAGCCAAAGTAGACGAGTTTGCAAGGGGGATGCTGGCAGCTCCGGGGGCCACTCTCTTTGAGGAGCTAGGGCTTTATTACATTGGCCCCGTTGATGGTCACAACATTGGAGACCTAGTGCACATATTGAAGAAGGTCAAGTCCTTGCCCACTGCCGGCCCGGTCCTCATCCACATTGTCACAGAGAAGGGCAAGGGCTATGCTCCGGCGGAGGCCGCTGCCGACCGAATGCATGGTATCCACGAAACCCTAATAATGTCTTTTTATAAAAAATATATATAGGGTGTTTGGTTGTAATATAAAATTTTCTATAAAATATTTGGATAATTTTTTCACAATTTATTATTTGTTACGATTAAAAAAATGATAGAGCTAATAAAATTAGATACAAGCGTTAAAAAATATAAATAGAGCTCAACCATCTTTTTTAAAAAATATTTTGTGAAACTTTCTAGAAATATCTCGCACTTTAAATTTTACTAATGTGTTATCAAACACTTTTTTTATTGTTTTCACTTTATATTTTGGTAATAAATGATTTAAAATAATGTAACCAAACGTTATTATGTACTGTGATTCACACTATAGCAAGTTAAGTTGTAATAATTGGCATGATGATAATTAAGTGTTAAATTTGTGATTTTGTTTATAAATTAAGGTGTTGTGAAGTTCGATCCGAAATCGGGTAAGCAAATGAAGGCGAAGTCTTCCACTCATTCTTACACACAATACTATGCGGAGTCTGTCATAGCAGAGGCAGAGAAAGATGATAAGATTGTGGGCATTCATGCTGCAATGGGCGGTGGCACCGGCCTCAACCTCTTCCAAAAACGCTTCCCGGAGCGGTGTTTCGATGTCGGAATAGCAGAACAGCATGCCGTCACATTTGCCGCCGGGCTGGCCGCCGAGGGCCTCAAGCCCTTCTGTACCATCTACTCCTCCTTCCTCCAAAGAGGCTATGATCAGGTATTCATACCTATTCAAAAAGAACCGAATTAATTTAGAGCTTGGCCCCCAAGCACATACGTAAGTCCGGTTATAACAAGTTATTGTAACGATCCGGTGTTAGTGCAAATTGATAGTTCTTGTCGGATTATTGGTATATATTGTTTATGACGTGAACGATGTGTTGCAGGTGGTTCATGATGTAGACCTTCAAAAGCTTCCGGTGAGATTTGCCATGGACAGGGCTGGGCTGGTGGGAGCAGATGGCCCAACACATTGCGGAGCTTTTGACATCACCTACATGGCTTGTTTGCCCAACATGGTGGTCATGGCACCTTGTGACGAGGCCGAGCTAATGCATATGGTTGCCACTGCGGCCGCCATTGACGACAGGCCAAGCTGCTTTAGGTACCCAAGAGGGAATGGCATTGGAGTGCCCCTTCCTCCTAACAACAAAGGAACTCCCCTAGAGGTTCATCTCTCTCTCCCTCCCTATAAAATATCTGAGTCTCCATTGATCATCTTTTTCAACTAACGACTGGCAAATTGAAACCAGGTGGGGAAGGGCAGGATTTTGAAAGAAGGAAGCAGAGTGGCTATATTGGGATTTGGGTCCATAATACAAAGCTGCTTGGGAGCTAGCATGCTTTTGGAGGAGGTTGGTGTCTCTGTTACAGTTGCTGATGCTAGGTTTTGCAAGCCTCTAGACGGAGACCTGATAAGAAGGCTGGCAAATGAGCATCAAGTTCTTCTTACGGTTGAGGAAGGCTCTATTGGAGGATTTGGCTCTCATGTCTCACATTTCTTGGCTCTCAATGGCCTCTTGGATGGTAAAGTCAAGGTATTCAAACTCAACCCAAACCGGATTTTACTATTCAAATTCGTCTAATTAAAATTAAACCTGACCATTTACCGTGAATCAATCGTCGGTCATAAGACATTTTATTTTGAATTTAAACTTTGTTAGGGTTTGGTCTCGTCGAGTACCCGGTAAATCCATTCCGGGAACCTCTCTGAGTAACAAATAACTGATGGTGCAGATGTATTTTTTGGTGCAGTGGAGGGCCATGACGCTGCCAGACAGATACATAGACCATGGATCTCCCAAGGACCAGATGGAAGAAGCAGGCCTCTCATCAAAGAACATAGCGGCCACAGTCTTATCATTAGTGGGGGAAAAAAATGATGCTCTCAAAATTCTTGCTTGAATCAAGCTCTAAGAAGCACGCCAACACTGTAGATGGGCACAGCTTCATTGGCTAAAAAATGTCTTCTAATCAAGTTTTAAGCTCTACGTCCACAAATTCAATATATATATATATATATATATATATATGATTAGTATAGCTACTAGCCCCAGGCCATTTAAAAAATAGTTTTAAAATTCGAAGTTCAGATTCAACTAAGTTGACTTGAAGTTGACTCCAAACCTATTTGGAGTCATTTATATTATATTTTTAATTATGTAAATAAAAAATTATATGAAATAAAAAAATTACTTTTTATGCTTGAAATTAATAAATATATGATTTATATTATTTAAAAATATTAATTTAGTCAATCTAAAAAAAATAATGTGTTGATAATTTTTATGACATAATTCGGAAACTCATTTATTAAATCAGTTATTATGAAATTTTTATAAAATTTAACTTAGCAAACCACATAGTCGAGTCAACGCGAGAAATTTTTAGAATCAAATATTTTTAAAAAATACTATGATTCAAAACTGCCCATAATCCGAGACAAATTGGAAACTCACCCGATGATATTGGATGCCTACCTCTACATGTTAAAATCGGTTTTAACTTTTGAACAAGGATTTACTTTGTTTCAACCTTCAAATTTTTCTGGTGTATCTTGGAAGAATGGAAAATAAATGTCATCAACAAATAAGAAAAATAAATTATTGATACACTCAAAACAATTATTATTTGCATTAAAAAGCAGCTATTTTGTCACCCAAATCCCAGTTTGAATGCCTAACGTATATTTGAGCGTTTTAAAAGCCAAACCTTCAGCGTTTGAAGGCCCATTAGAGCAGAAATTGTATAAAATATGAAGAGTCCTTGTGAAAAAATAGGAAGAATGGAAAATAAATGTCATCAACAAATAAGAAAAAGAAATTATTGATACACTCAAAACAATTATTATTTGCATTAAAAAGCAGCTATTTTGTCACCCAAATCCCAGTTTGAATGCCTAATGTATATTTGAGCGTTTTAAAAGCCAAACCTTCAGCGTTTGAAGGCCCATTAGAGCAGAAATTGTATAAAATATGAAGAGTCCTTGTGAAAAAATAGGAACAAAATTTTATCGTCGTCGTCTATTCCCCAAATAAAATGATTGACGCCATCAATATACATTGGGAAAAAAACAAAAATGATTGAAAATTGAAGACTAAAAAATACATCAAATAAAGTTGAAGAAATACTCTTTGAGAAAATAAAGGGTCCAAGAAATATTTTGTTGGGTGAGAGACTAGTTTACATCTTTCTTTAGTTTCTGTTAAAAATAATATGTACTGGAGCTCAGATCATATGTAGTAGGAAAATATTTTTTCCTCGGGGCTTTAAAAACCGCCGAGTCATTATTTATAACTGCCCGATCGCTATATATTAGAAAAATATATTTTCAACTAATTTTGTAGTTATAAACAAAGATAGTTGACAACTTTTTAAGTCCTCGGCAGACCATACCATCTATCTGAACTCTATGTTCGCCCATCCTTTAGATGCAGCTATACTTGAAGGGTCCCCATGCATGAAGGAGTCGTGTTCATATTCCTTTTCTGAAGAACAAGCAAAGAAAGCAACATCCAACCATACTTTAGCTAGTGCTTCTTTGTCTCATAAAAAGGTGTTATCTGTAAGTCAAGTGGCACCATATCTCAAGTAGAGGTATTTGTTGGATTGGACGGAGAGGAAATAACTCATTTATTTTCAAGTTCGAGTTAAATCTATTTTTACATCAGCTGATTTGAGCGGAAACTGAACTAGCTAACCCATATTTCTTTTAATATTATTATAATTTGCACCAAAATTTTCTTCCAAGATGTCAGGCATATCTTTATATAATAATATTTCATAAAATAATATATCCAAAGAACTTTATACTTTCTTTGAAATTGTTAGTTAGACCAACCTTTTTATTTTGTTAAATCATTTTAACTGTAATCTATAAATGAGCTTCTAGTTGAGGAAACACAGCCCAAATTCGTTCTATTTAAATTCTGATAGAACTTTAAATCTGGCTTCTATATATTAAATTTCCATTTCAATCCTTGCTAGCACCTCTAGGATGCACCGTGAATAAGAATATGAACATTGATTATATATATATATATATATATATATATATATATCAATGTTTTTTAAAAACTGATTCTTAATCTAACTCACAGTCACACTAATACCCCACACACAAAAATAACGTCTAACCTTGTAACCTGCCCCAAGAAATTTAATCCGTCACCTCCTACCTAACACATAAATTTTATAGCCAGTGTACTACCGACCAAGATCTAACACAATAACGACCTTGTGTAACTATGCTATTCATTAATACTTTTTTTAAACAAAAAACATTGAATTTAGCCCTTTAGCTAACAAAAAGTATACATCTAATTCATATTAATGGAGGAGCTGCTATGCAAAATCCAAACCTGTTCACGGGAAATAGTAAAGCTTGCATCATATTGTTAGCACATGTAGAAAATTATATTAAGAAAAACTTCGTATAAGCAATACCTAGAACTTGTGTTAACTACATTTAATATTAGTTATTGCTTTACAAGAATATTGGATGATGAGATTATTTTTATTCAAATTACAAAAAAATACAGCTATGTGATTTAAATGAAAGGTTAGATCTTTATATTGCTGATATTCCCATATTAGTTGTTAATACTAAGCATTCTCTTAAATTAAATAGATTAATTCAGACTAAACTAATAGAGTACGATAATTTTTTTTAAGAAAAGGTGGGCAAATAATAGGCTCATCGTTGCCCAAGTTGCAATTTGCAAGTAGGGCCCGTGGGTGGTCCCAGCCCATATTGAAATCAGAACCAAAATGCCGCGTGGTAAGATTTGTACCACAAAAAAAAAATTCACGTTTTTTTTTCTGAGTTTTTCCTGAACAATGTTTAATTATGGAGAAAATAATAATTTTTTATATTTAAAAATATTTAAAGGTGAGCGTGAATAAATTTTTTAACTTTTTTCCAACTCAAAAAAATTTCATTAATCTTAAAACATAAAGAAAAAATAAAGCAAAAAAAATGTACTAGAGAAAAGTTTTTCCACGTACATAAGAGTGAACAAACGTTTGAAAAATAGCACATAACCTTAAAAAATTGAAAATATACAAATAAGATTTTTTTCTGTGTAAAAATTGGCATGAATAAACGTGGAAAAAAGCACCATTCTATTTTTCTAAAGCGTGGAGAAAAACCAATTTATTTTTAAAATATTAACATAGCCATTTAAATGTTCACGCCGAATCCAAAATGAAAATGGTTACGATGTACACAATTTTAGTTTTTTATTCAAAAAAGAGAAAAACACTCAGAATACTCCGAGTTATAGCTCTTAATTATCTTTGATCAATTAGTAGACGTGGCAGCTGTTCGGTTCATATATTATTTCTAATGTCTGCCAAATATATCGGATGTCTTTCTGTAGCCTAAAAATTGGTAACAAACGGATTAATAATTTATGTATGGAAAGAGATTTGTCCGTCGTTTATCAGGAAGAAAATCAAGAGCTGTTTATTCTTGAACTTGTCTGATTGCCGATTATCCTTCAAATAGAAGGTTCCCTGCAAGAAAAGACACATGAGCCATGGTCGGCCTGTCAAAAACTGAACTGGGAGATAGGGCAAGAAAGCCTAGATATCTCTCATCTTTTGATCTGAGAAAGATGGTCTGTTCAAACACTTTCTCTCTTAATTCGTTCAAAAATAAAAAAAACATTTTTCTCGAGTTTGTCTGATCCCATGGGTGGCATTTGGATAAGATAAGGACTATGATTCATACGTCGCGGGGTACATCGCATCCCACCATGTACTGTGGGGCAGCTACACGTGGTTTTCACGTGCTAGTTGGTTCCGAAAAGATGGGGCTGTCTAGGGAGGCCACCGGGCACCAAGTAAACTGTGTGAGAAGTGTTGAAATATGTCGTAAGAAATCGGAAAAAATTTGTTATACGGACAGGGCCCCCAACGTCATCGAGTCGTCACATTTAGGCCATTTGTTGATTTTATTCTGGGCGATTTAACTAAGCTTAAGATTGTTTATGATTCGATTAAATTTAATTGGTTCCAAACTTAACTCGATATTAAACAAATAGAGTCTGAGTTTGTACCTTTTTAACTTACTTTTACTCGAAGTTTAGTATTTTATATAAAGAATAAAATTTTTACCATATTTATATTACAATTTTTATACAAATATAATTAAATTATAAAATTTCATTATATAATAAAAATTTAAATAGAAATATACATGATTAATTTATCTTTTATGCTTGATTATGTCAAAGTTGAAATATTTTAATTATAAATTAAATTTTAGCATAAATTATATGAAAAAAATAAATTATTAAATGTAAATCATGCTAATTCAAATTTGAATCGACTTGAATACTTATTAATTTGTCTTAAACTCAAAATTAAATGAGCTGAATTTAAGCTGGGTAAAACTCGATTCAACTTGCCTGATGAGCATCCCTAGCTCCACCACACTTTGTGTTTGGAGCTTTGGTGTTCTGAAATTAAAATTTGATATTCCCCGTGTATCATTCTTGGTGCTTGGCATGTAGTTTTTATTATTTTACTGAACGTAAGTTTTTTATTGTAAATGAATTTTTAATTATTTCTACTTGTAAGAATGGTTAGTGGAATTCGTGTAGTTAATTTCTTCTATTTGTAAGAATAGTTAGTGAAATTCAGGTGGCCTTAATGTGGACCCATCAAAATAGGACATAATCTGAACTTAAAAAAGTTAGATTTGTTTAAAATTTTCCTTAGGGTCTATTTTGATTTTGAGAAAGAAACTGAAAGCATGAGAAAAATATAAGTACATTTTTCATATTTTTACTTGTTTGATTTGTACTACAATGTGAGAGAAAGAAAACTCCTTCACATATCACAATCATTTTCTAGCTTAGACAAAAGCATACTTCGCTAATTTAAAATTTGTGAATCGAGGTGTCAATTATTCCCTCTATGTACCCAAAGTTGAAGATTAACTATAGCCAAAGACACGAGTAATGTGGGTGTATGTTTTAAATTGTATTATATTATTTGTTATTTTTTTATATAAAAGTAATGAATATCTATTAAATTTAAAAGAAATGTATATTTAAAGTTTAGAATGCAATAGTTATATAAAAATATTAAAAGTTACTTAGAAAATAGTTTTAATTTATGTTACAAATAAGTAGAAATCTTACTATAGGTAGGTAGTAATAAACAAAAAAAATTAATTCAAACAAGAAAATTTATCATTTTTTTATCTTTTAATTAAGGTACAATAATTTTGCGAGGTTTCCTTACCCATAAATAGAAATAAATATATCAATTGTAAATTAAGCAGATAACTATAGGTCTTTTAGAACAGGCAGCCCCACGTTGCGAGGCCGCCCAAAGCATGAAATGATTAGAACTGGCCACCATGGAGCCTTCGGCAAGCTGAATATAAACCGCCTTGGGTGGTTGAACTTGACTGCCTTGTGGCAGCTGACAGCCAAAAGGCTCGAACCCTTTGACAATGGTTGACATATAACCTTGGCTACATGAATCTAGCCTCACTGAACGTTAGGATGACCGAATAAGAATATCTCAAGCTGAGTGGCCGGGCCATGACTCTGGCATCTCCGAGAGGACGGAGATAGCCATATTTTTCTTCTTCTTTTTTAATTTTTTGTTTTAACTTGGTTTCAGTCATAGATTAAAAAATCGGCTCGGTACGAAATCGAGTTAAAATATAGCCCAATCAATCGGCGAAAAATCTGACCATGAATCGGCTGATTCACACCCCGAGTCAACACGATGAGAATTGGCGGAGGTCGGCAGAGGAGATTTGCCAGCTGGGTGGGTGGGGGGAGGTAGAGGCGGGATGGTGGGGCGGCAAGTGGTGGGTGATAGGGGGGAAATGGGGTGGGGCGGGGAGGGGGGTGTGGACGGGGCAGCAGCGGGCGGGGGGGGGGGGGGGGACGCGGGATGGAGTGGGCCTGGCAAGGCGGGGGACGAGGGACGGGGTGGCAGGGATAGGGTGAGGCTGGGCAGGGAATGAGGCACAGGGCAGTTGGTGGGGTGAGGGGTAGGGGGGTTTGTGGGCGGGGGATCAGCGGAGGTGTTGGGCTGTGCATCGTGAAGAGAGAACGGTGGAGTGGCGGCGGGGGGCGCAGGGGAGGGCGGTGTGGAAGACAGGGCGGGATGGGGTGGGCTCAACAGGGTGGTAGGTGATGGGGCGAGAGACGAGAGACGGGGATGGGGTGAGGCTGGGCAGGGGAGCGACAGAGTGGGGAATGGGGAGTGGGGGGGTTGGTGGGGGTGAGGGGCAGGGAACGACGGGGGGTTGGGGGTCGATGTTAGCTGGGGGACAAGGGACGAGGCGGCGGTGGCGGATGACGGGGCCGCGGGCAACAGGGGACGATATGCGGTGGTGGCAACAATCGGCGGAGGTGATGGGTGGCACGTCGGGGAGAGAGAAGGGCGGTGGGGGGTGCCGGGTGGGGTGGAAGAGAGGGCGAGATGGGGTGGGCTCGGTTGGGCTACAAGCGATGGGGTGGGGGACGAGGGATGGGGCGGCAGGGTGGGGAACGGGGAGCGGGGGTTGGTGGGGTGAGGGGCAGGGGGTGGGGGGTGAGGGGTGTGTGGGGGTGGGCTGAGGGCGAGGAATAGGGGACTGGGCGACTACGGCAGACGCAGGGAGACAGGGCCGTAGGTGGCTAGGGATGGCATGTGGCAGCGATGGCAATCGGCGGAGGTGATGGGCGGCGCATTAGGGAGAGAAAAGGGCGGGGGAAAAACCTGGTATTTCTTCCCCAACGGTGGCATTCTCGTAATTAAAAGTTTACTTGCCTCCAACTTGAGTTAAAAATAATAATTAACTCCAAATAATTCAAAAAAATCTAAAATATATGAGAAAATATCATAAAATATAATACACGTTTTAATATAAAAATGACATCAGAATGACATATTTTGTAACTAAAAACTCACCAATTTTGACTAAATTAAAATTTTTATATATGACCAATTTGAACCGATTCAACTGAACCGATTCAAACCGATTCGATCCGATTCAATGACTCCCTCAAAAACCAATTCCAATTCCAATTCCAATTTTTCCAACTACAGTTCCAGTGGGTCGATTTAGGTTTTTGTTTCCATCCAAAACTAAACCAAGGGCGGTCTTTTGCCATTATCAAGAAATTTTCTATGTGTGGGTAGTTACACCTAATTCTCCAATGGTGGATAACACTAAAATCTTCTCCTTTACCACCAAATAACTGAAATACTGTTGTTAATGAGTACAAGATTTAAATTAGAGAGACTATAAATAGTTAAATAGAATTTATTAATTTTTAAATTAACCCCCTTACATTAAAACATTTAAAAAAATTAATTTTTATCACATTTCTAACTTTTTACCTTATGGTTGATTTTGGCCTCATAATTGTTTTACGGAGATATTAATACTTACTTACTTTGAAATTGTTATTATTATTATTATTATTATTATTATTATTTATTAGGAAAGCGTTGGAGTATAATTCTACTCAAATTAAGAGTTTTATAAAAGCACCGATATATTTTACTATATTTATTATTATAATACTCGAGTTAAAGTTTGCTACTTAATAATACATATTTAATTTAGATTTTTATAAATTTATGTTTATTTAATTATTTAATCATTATTATTTATTATTATGAAAAAAATTAGAGTATAATTTTGTCTAAATTAAAAATCTTAAAAAATCCATTTAATTATTATTTTTACAATTATAAAAGATAATTTTTTAATATTTACATATAATTATATTTTTTGTTAAAACTAAATAAATATTGATTAGTTTTATTTAAAATCAATATATTAATATTTTTTGAAATTAATTTGTATATTCTTAATATATAATATTCTTTAGTTTTAAAGTACAAGGATATCTCACGGGTCTTTGTCTACTATTTTATAAAATTTAGGTAAATTTATATTTTCAGGTTTTATTGATATTAAGTAACAATTTTAAATTAAATAAATATTTATCAGCCCATGTAATTATCAATAGTAATGCAAGGCCAGAACGGAGTGGGAGGATTTAATTTTCTGATAATCGAATTAAGACATGCTTGCATCTGATAATTATCAATAGTACTTATACATGCCAAGTCAATTACCAAATGGGTAGAAGCCCCTTGCAAGGCCAAGAGGGCCAAAAGTTTTAAAGCAGCACCCAAAAAGTTGTCAATAGATGCACTTGCCGCTTAAATATTATGCATTTCATTGCTTGCTCAAAAATTTGTGTTCTTTATTTTCGTCATCTTTTGATCTGAATGAAGAATTTATTGGTTTGATTATCTTTCGGCCTTGTTCGTGGATGTTACTATTCCCAATTCCTCATCCAAGCCCCAAGGTGGATATTGTCTCCCTAATGTGTCACGCCGGTGGTATTGTGATAAGATATTGTACCTCCAATAATACAAGTGGGAATATAATATGTTACCCAATATTAATTACACACACATATATATATATATATATATATATATATATTCAAAACGATATACTTTTACGCTCATTAAATCCATAAAATATATGGATTTGGCGAGACAAATAAGGCCAACACACAGCTTTTTAACTTTTTATATATAAGGAGATTATGTATTAGTTCGTTGATTGATGGTAGCGGTACAAACTACAAATCGTGATCAAGCGAACAAAAGTCAATTTGGCCTGATCATTTATACTAGCTACACAAAATCTAAATGGTTTCTCGCCGACTTTGTAATGGTGGGTGGTCCATCAGACTAAAAACCAAATTCTAAATGGTGGGTGGTCCAAAATGTAAATGGTTTCTTGCCTCCTCTGTAATGGTGCGTGGTCCATCAGTCTAAAAACCAAATTCAAAGAGCTTTGAATTATGATTAAGCTTGGATTCAGACGTGGTACCGATTTGCTTGATACAAGAACAGCGAGCACAAACATATACAAAACCATTTATTATATTTGATGAGGCCATTCTTATGTTGGGATTTGTACTTGTAATGTTTAAATTATTTACCCATTTGGATTAATAGCAAGATAAAAACAAACAATAATTTATCACCAAATTACAAGTACGAAATATTTAACATGGTAAATCACCACAAAAGCAATCACTTTCCAACTTTTTTAACTATAATAAATCCAATTATAATGAATATTCTTCGAAAAAATCTTTTTCCAAATTGCAATTTTGAGTAAATCTATTCCTCAATAATCAATCCTAAAGTAAAACTACTCCAAATCAATAATCCAAGTGAATCCATTTCTATCGAGATCAAGTTCACAATTGACAACCACAAGTAAATCATTAACTAAGAAATAATCATTAACCACGCCTCCTTTTCTTCTTCTTCATGCCACCTACCGCTTTCGTCATTTTTGCTGCTACCGCTCATTTTTCTTCATACGTGGGAATAAAACCAGCATTTTAGGTCTATTGGATTGTGCGAAAAGATAAAAAAATGTGAGAAAAATATTTTTTCCTTATATTTTTAATTATTTAATCGACAAAAAATGTGAGAAAAGAAAATTTATTTTCTATCATGCTAGAATTGTGGAAAACTCTTCACAACCATTTTTTTTTACAAAAAATACAAGAAAATGAGAGTGATATTGTACAAGTTTTTATTTTTTAAACTAAACATATAACAGAAAATAATAAAGAAATTTTATTTTTATCTTCATTTTATTTTTCTTTCTTATTTTCACTTTCTTTTATTTTTTCTCTATCCCATACCATTAAGAGGAAAAAATGTAATCAAATTCTACACTTTTATAATCGGTCTTGATTAATTTTATAACAGAAAATAACAAATAAAGACAAGAAAAAACTCTATTCAATTTACTTTCACTAATTCTCCCAACTATAAACTATTAATTGGCCAAACAAAAATTAAGAAAGTTGTGCAATTAGTGACTGATCAGATGGTAGTGTTCTAATCAGGGATAATAAGAAGCTCAAGAGTGAATTACATCTAGCATCAAGATATGTGGGATTTTTTATTTATTTATTTTTTAAAATATGTATAATATATTAAAAAATTAGTATAAAAACAAAAATACAAAAAAATATAAAGATTTTATGTGGACAAGAAAAACCCACTTGTAAAAGGGGTATTGGCTGGAATGAGATCCGGACAAGGAAATAGATAGAAGCAGACCAACGCACGGTGATTCCATTTCCAATCCCAGCTAAGAAGAAAGAAAAGTCAAAGAAAAACGCTCACACCATCTCTCCCATCTCCGACCATGGTGCTCCGGCACGGCGTCGGGGGCGGCCTTTCCGGCGTCTGGTCGCTGCCGGTGAAGCCCTGCGACTCCTGCAAGGCGGCGCCGGCGCTCCTCTTCTGCCGCTCCGACTCCGCCTTCCTGTGCATAGCCTGCGACGGCAAGGTGCACAGCGCCAACCGGCTGGCGTCGCGGCACGAGCGGGTGTGGATGTGCGAGGTGTGCGAGCAGGCGCCGGCCACCGTCACCTGCAAGGCCGACGCCGCCGCCCTCTGCGTCGCCTGCGACGCCGACATCCACTCCGCCAACACCCTCGCCCGCCGCCACGATCGCGTCCCCGTCGTTCCCTTCTTCGAGCCGGCCGCGTCCGTCCTCGCCAAGTCCAATGCGGCCTCCCTTTTCCACAAGAACGACGACGAAGACGACAAATTAGCAAACTACGGCAACAACAACAACGACATAGTCGTCGTCCCGGCGCCGGTGGAGGAGGAGGAAGGTGGTATGGTGGGGAGGGATATTGAGGAGTCATGGTTGCTGCCCAGCCTGACTACTACTAAAGTGGTGGAGCAGCCGGATCAGTTCAAGTCCGGCGATTTCTTCTTCACCGAGGTTGATCCATTTCTGGACTTGGACTACGGATCCCCAATGGCGCCAAGATTTGGTGCTAACATTAGCAGCTCCGCCATGGACAGTGTGGTCCCTCTTCAGACCACTCCACCGCCGCCCCCCCGTTTCCTTCCCTCTTCCCTCCCTCCTCCGGCCCTGCCTTCTTCGACGCCGCCGGCGACTATTACCAGCCCAAGCCCTGCTACAGCTACAACACTACCACTCCTTCTCTGAGCCACAGCGTACTCAAACATATCACTCACTACATGTTTATAAATTCTCCACTAGATCAAAAAAATCAAAAATATAAACTGTGTGTTAACGTAAAAATATACAAATCTTGTTTATAATGAGCTGCAGGTGTCGTCGTCGTCGTTGGACGTAGGGGTGGTGCCGGACGGGTCTGACACAGGAGGAGGAGGGGGCAGCAAGGCGGCAGCGGGGACAGTCGATGCTGCCGGTGGCGAGGCTGGGGTGGACAGGGAGGCCAGGGTGTTGAGGTACCGGGAGAAGCGCAAGAACCGCAGGTTCGAGAAGACGATCCGGTACGCTTCCCGCAAGGCCTACGCCGAGACGCGGCCGAGGATCAGAGGCAGGTTCGCCAAGCGGGCGGTGGCGGAAGGCGACGCCGACGGGATCTACTCCTCCGCCGCGGCCGCCATGATTGCCGACGCTGCCGGGTACGGCGTCGTCCCCTCCTTTTGATCACAACCCAGGTGATCAATTTCTCACTTTCTTCCTTCCTTTTTCTTTACTACGTGCTGATCTTGAGATCATACAGTTCTCATGTATTCTAGTGCTTTGCTTGGTTGTTGATCCATTTTATTTTTCAATCTTGCTGTGCAGACTCTGTTTTGTATTGATCCACTTTTAATTCACCAAACTACTGCGATGCGGTTCTTGTCTAAATATCTATATATCGATATTTGATGCAAACTAATTGGTGGCTATGCAATGTTTTTTTCTTTTCTCAACGGAGGAGGCTTCCAAAAAAGAAAAAAAGCTATTTCTTGCATTAACTCTAATAACATTTTTTTGGGTTTTGAAGATCTGTGTCTGAAATGGGATTGGGCATATTAATTTCCCTATTTGCAGCTGGATATAAACATTTGAAGAGAAGGGTTAACCGTGCCACTGTCCAGATTGATTAACGTAGTGGCGACTTTGTCTTGTTCTTCTTATACACGGACCAAGCAATGTAAACGAGGTGATCAGATTTTCCTGTGGAGGATATTGGAATTAATTATCAAACTTCTTCAATTATCAGATATATGTGATATTATTGTATCATCTCCAACATGATTCACAATTAGTCAAAGATGGACATCTGCATCGACTTCATAAGCATAGACAATGTATTGTCCACACTACACTAAGCTGGCGAAGTTTGTATGGGAAGACGGTAACTGTCGTCGTTAATATTTAATTAAAAACAATGACATGAAATGGCCCCTTTGATTCATGTGGACGGAGTCAGATCAGCTTTTTATCCGAACAGCGGAGAAACCTTTATCAAGATCCCTGTGACATAATCACGTACGTATGCAGTTTTCTTCAATTCTCTGAAGCCTCCTCAGGTCCCTGACAGCTTTTCTACCTCTGCACCTTCAATCCTAAACTATGTTGAAAACATTTACCATCATTAGTTCTATGCGAAGTAACAGTGAAAATTTCAAGAGTGTCGTTTATTTATCGTCCGAGTAAAATTTTCAGACTACAATATGATATGTCACCTGGTCTGATTGGATGCAGGTTCGGAAGAATTTGACCTAACCCGATATCAAAGTTTGGGTTATCAAGCCTAACCGGGACCCGATTTAACAAACTCGTGTATATGTGTATATATATATATATATATATATATGAACTAATATTAATTATATATGTTAAATATGAGATAGCACTTGCTGGATATTATTTTGTATACAAAACATACATTGAACTTGTATTATTTTTTTCAAAATATATTTAATTACATATTATTTTTCTTAAGCTGATCAATTAAAATTTTCTTAAATTTTTTATATTTCTTGTATGCCAACTGAAATGAACCCTGATAAAAATAATATATAGTGTTGCCTTATTACATGTATTCTTTGGCAATAGCAGTTAATTAATTTATAAAAATCTCAATCCTTTTGTTTATAATAGTCATGATATGATATAGCCCTTTAGAAGGGGGGTCAGGGAATTTCCTGTAACAATTTCCTGATTTGTATAAATCATCTTAATTAGAAGATATTAACTTAATTAATACAATTTTATTAAACACTACAAATTATGGTAATTTATACCAATTAAACAAATTGCTACATGGAGCTTGCTTTAAGGGGATATGCTCATATTTGCCTGCTCCTTAACATTCAATAACACATTACGTAACAACTTCTTTAAATATGATTTGGGCTACATATAGCTTCTACCAGCTCTAAATACAAATTCAAATATGATAAACAACATCTTAATAATAAGTTACAAACAAAACTTCAAGTAAATTAGTAATTAAACTTTTTTTTGAATTAATTATCGTCGCCATAATCACTAGGGGTGCTAAATGAACGAGCGAGCCGAGTTTAACTTGTATTCAAATTCGATTCAAAAAATTCGAAGTTCGTTTGAACTCAGCTCAAGATCAAACGAGTTTTTAATATATATACTCGAAATCGGCTCGAACATTTTTTATGGTATCGTGTTCAACTTGAGCTCGAATATACTTACATTGTTTAGTTTTGATGGACGAGCTCGAAATTAGCTCGTTCATGAGCTCGAAACTGTCTCGATTAAAAGTAAAAAAACCTCATTTACAAGAGCTTGGATTAAACTCACAACCTTTAAGTCTTCAATTTGAAGAACTGCCATATAATCTATCCCACTACCTTGTTATCATATTATATATAAATATATATAATTGGTTACAATTAAACTTATTAGTGTATATATATATATGCATGCTATTGTGCGCTGCATGAAAATGTAGCGCATCACATCAGCAGCATGTAATCTGGGCCGCCCATCCAGATGCGGCGGCCCAGTGTCGTCAGCACCCACCCCGGCCGGGCACCCCGCTGTTGCCCGCCTCCCCCAGGCACCACTACACCTTGTCCGCCGCCGCCCGTGGGCACCGCGGCACCCAGCCCACCATCGCCCCCGGCCCACCCGCCGCCTACATCCGAATCCGATACCACACCCGCCATTGCCCTGGATCCCCCCCTCCCCCCCACCACCTGGTCAAGTGTGGGCCCCTGCCCCAGCATCGCGGCCCCCGCTATCCCTTGCCCGAAGCCGCAGTCCCTCCCTCCGTGGGCGGCTAGAGTCAAGGTCGCCGACGGGGCAAAATAGGGGGGGGTAGTTTTGTAATAAAAAATTGACTCGATCCCGACTCGAGTTTTTATTATAAAATAAAATAAATATTTAAAAAATAAAATAATTTTGTAATAAAAATTTGACTCGGTCTCGAGTAGAGTTAATATTTTAAAATAAAATTTTTAAGAAAATAAAATATTTTCGTATTCTTGACTCTAGTTGGGACAGAGTCGTATTACGAAATAAATTTTTAAAAAAATAAAATAATTTTATGATAAAAACTTGACTCAATTTTGTGTGACTCGAGTCAATATTATAAAATTAGTTTATTTTTTAAAAATTTATTTCGTGATATTGACTTGAGTGGGAATCGAGTCAAATTTTTATTATAAAATTATTTTATTTTTTAATATTTATTTTGTATTAAAAATTTAACTCGAATCGAGATCGAGTCAAGTTTTTATTACGAAACTTGACTCGGTCCCCAGCCCCCGCAGGCGAAGCGGCGACAGTGTTGGCCAATGAGAGGTCACCGGCAGTGGGGCGACGTGGAAAAACAGAGGGGGTGAGAAACAGGGGTGGGTAGGTTCATAATAAAAACTTCACTCAAGTTGGGATTGAATCAAAATTTTATTACAAAATAAATTTTAAAAAAATAAAATAATTTTGTAATAAATCCTTGACTCAAACCTGACTCGAGACAAGTTTTTATTATGAAATAAATTTTTTAAAAAATAAAATAATTTAGTAATAAAAATTTAACTTGACCCGCACTCGAGTCAATATTACAAAATAAATTTAAAAAAATAAACTAATTTTGTGATAAAAACCAGACTCGAGTCAAGTTTTTATTATGAAATAATTTTTTTTAAAATAAAATAATTTAGTAATAAAAATTTAACTCGACCCGCACTCGAGTCAATATTACAAAATAAATTTAAAAAAATAAACTAATTTTGTGATAAAAACTTGACTCGATTATTAGTAAAAATCAGTGCGAGATTGAATCATGTTTTTATTACAAAATTAGTTTAATTTTTTAAAAATTTATTTTATAATATTGACTCGAGTCGCAGAGGAATGAGTCAAGTGTTTATTATAAAATTATTTTATTCTTTTAAAAATTTATTTTGTAATAAAAACTTGACTTTGTCCCGACTTGAGTCAATATTATAAAAATATTTTATTTTCTTAAAAAAATTATTTCAAAATATTGATTCAAGTCGAGATTGAGTCAAGTTTTTATTATAAAATTATTTTTTTTAATATTTATTTTGTAATAAAAATTTGACGCGACCTTGCTGCCGGCCACCCGAGGGGGGATGGGCTATGGCGCTGGGGGGGGGGGGGGGCTACGGCTGCCCTGGGCGGGGAGGGGGGAGGTTGAGCGGGCCCGGGTGGAAGGTGGCGGTCTGGGGGTAGGGGGCAGGAGAAGGCAGGGCAGGGTGCGGGGGGCGACAATGGGGGGGGGGGTGGGGGGTAGGGGCGACGGGTTTGGAGAGGGTAGGCAAGGGAAGGGAGGGGGGCAGGAGATGGCGGGGTACAATAGGGTGGGGGTAGGGAGCGGCAAGTTGGGGGAGGGGTCTGTGGCCGGGGGCCTCGATGCGGCCGGTAGGGTTCGCGTCGAACAAGGGCGGGGATGGGCGAGAGAGGGTGGTCGGCGGGGACGGGCGAGGTCGGTGGTTTATAGAACGCGGGGAATGAGTTGGCGACGGGGTGTGTGTGTGGGGGGGGGGGTGGGGAATTTAATCGTGGGTCGTTGGATTTGGATTCGACGGCCCATGGATGTTACGCTGCTAATACGCTGCATTTTCATGCAGCGCACAACAATGTTTTTATATATATATATACCACTTAGTTAGGTTAAATAATGTTTCTATCTCAAATTTTAATTTAGATTGTTTGATTACAAAGATGGCCCAAATTTGATAAAAAAATAAAAATAAAAAACAAAATACCCCTATCAGGACCATCATTTACTACGTAGTTAATAATAACATTTATTTATAATTTCATATGTATTTTGAGTAGACAAATGATATTATATATATTATTATATTATTTTATCGAGTCAAGTTACGAGTCGAATTTGAGTTATAACCGAGTCGAGTCGAACACTGCCTTACTCAAACTCGACCCATGGGATTTGAGTTCGAGCTCGAACATTTAAATGTCGAGTTTTGAATCAAGTCGAGCCATGCTTAATATCAAATGCTCACGAGTTGGCTCACTCAATTAATAACCCTACTAATCACTGCTTGTTAATATGTGAATTGATTTCCGAGGTCCAAATCTTCCTAACTCTTTGTCTTCATGTTTGGACACCAAGCGATTCCTCGCCAAACCCGAATCGCATTTGTTGATCATAATCTCCAGCGACTCCACATGAATGTGTATTTGAAGGTTTTATAATATTAACAATGATTTTAAATCTTTATGGCACAATCACAACACGAAATTTGCAATGGCAAAAGTATAGAAGGCTGGAAAACAAATGTAGAGATGATAAAGAAGAGAGAGCTCTTCACCTCGCTCATAGTGGGACGCCAAGCAGGGGACTCTTACACAAAGCGCTGCAACCATGACCAACCTCTTCAACTCCATCATGTCGTAATTGCCGTCGAGACATGAGTCGGCAAGCTAGACCACATTTCCAGATTTAATATGAGATTTAACCTGCTTCACCAATCGCCTAGCTTTAACCAACCGAAACTGGTAGAGCTATACGGAAAAATGCACAAAGAAGTTGTTCTCGTACCCATACGAGTTGGCTTTGCTTGGCTATGTCTATTGGCCTTCTCCCAGTGATGATTTCCAGAAGCAGAACTCCAAATGCATAAACATCAGTTTTTTCATCTACCACTCCGTGCATGAAGTACTCTGAAGCCAGATATCTGCAAAACGCATGTTTTCGCAATCCTTTATTCAAAATTTTTCTGCTGGAAACAAGAAATCTGTAGGTTTAATCTTACCCAAAAGTCCCCTCTATGGGGATGACAGAGTGGTGAGTCAATTGTCTAGGGAGCCATTTTGCAAGTCCAAAATTAGAAACCTATGGTGGAGGCAATTGGTTTGTGATTAAGTAGCTTTAAAACTTGAGTTTTTAGCAACATCTTGCATCAGATTAATGCAGACTTACTTACCTGTCGTTCATGGTCGGATCCAAGAAGGATATTGGAAGCTTTGATGTCACGGTGGATGATCCTGTGCTTACAACACTCGTGAAGGTAGTGAAGGCTTTCTTGTATCTGACTGACCAGGGTAGAAATTCACAATTTTTACCTGCAACTCATTGGCAGTACAGATTCATCTACAGCAGAAATGACTACAAGAGCCAACTCCAAATGATCCGAAGGAGTGTTTGAAAACTGACCATGCAATGCGAATGCCAAGTTTCCCTTGGAAGAAAAATTGAAGATGAGATGTAGCCCGTTTTCAACGCAGCACACAATCAAGTGGATGTGTTTGGATGATTAACATGGTCTATTACCCCAACTCGTTCAAGAAGACCTTTTCTTTAGATTCATCTGCATTGTCCTTGGCCAATCTCTTCCCCGCTATTACTTGTCCATCCAAGAGATAACCTTTGTAAACTTCAGAATAGCCTACTTTTCCAACCATGTTATCTGTACATACATCACAAACTAACCACTTGTCAGCACGATCTCGTCTCTGTAAAAGTTTCTGTAATTTATGCTACAGATCACCTGGGTGGAACTTGTTTGTTGTCTGAGCAACCAATTCATAGCTAAAACATCTCCAAGAAGGCTGCTGGTTTCCTCCATTGAAACGGTTCTGTTTTTGCAGCTTGTTCTCTTGGATGAAAGGAAGGCAACTTCAATTTTAGCCCCACCAAGTTCTTCCATCTCTTGCCACTAGATTTGAGGCTAAACCCATTTCTCCTCTCGATTGAATTAGGCCGTGATAGGCAAGAACCAATTGAAATATTATCATCGTAACAACTGTAGCAATCATCTTCTCCTCTGTATTTTACTCTCTCGGGGCCGTCTAAGACTGCTATAGGAGAGAGTTTGGCATTCAATCTTTCGGCTAGAGTATCACTGCGGCAGGAACTAGCTCTTTTGATTCCGGAGGAGTGAAGTTCTTGGCGTTTGGATTGAATCAGAGCTAGACGTGAAGAGGGAGGATTCTGTTTTCTTCTCGCTGTAATCACCTGACATCCTTCTATTGGGTTGTCCCTCCTCCGTAAATATATAAACTAGCAATCTTATTTTGGGAAAAAATTAAAATCTTCCAGATTTGGTTAGTTGAAAAGGATAAAAACAATGTACAACGCTTTTCTTCTTTGGTTTTTTCTGATTTTTGGGTTTTGGAGAAAAACTACTGCAAAGGGAGAAAGAAAATTGTTTGGATTAACCAAGGAGCAAAGGGCTAAGCTTGACTCTAGAGCCGTGGAATGTATTTTTCTGGGATATGGTGATGATAAGTTTGGATACAAACTTTGGGATCCTAAGAATAGAAAACTGATTCGAAGCAGAGATGTAGTTTTCAGGGAGGATCAAACAGTTGAGGACTTTGGCAAGGAAGAAGTTCCTCAAACAAAATCTCAGGAAAGCTTGGAAAAGATAAAAGAACTTTCAACCTCAACTAGAAGTGAAGAGGCGGCTCAGGATGACACAATTATTTCCCCACCTAGTGATGATGAGGGTGAGGATGTGGTGTCTGATGATATTTCTAATGAGTTTGTTAATGATGTTGGACAGGAACATGGAGATTCTGATCAAGGGCAGCCAACTAATGTGAGGAGATCAGCTCGTGAACCAGTTCTATCAACAAGATATCCATCATCAGAATATGTGACAATTACTGAATGTGGAGAACCAGAAAATTTCAGTGAGGTCAAAGCTCATGTAGAAAAGGAGAAGTGGTTGAAGGCAATGCAAGATGAGATGAAATCTTTACATGATAATCACACCTATGAGTTGGTGGATCTTCCTAAGGGGAAGAGAGTATTAAGGAATAAATAGGTCTACAGGATCAAATATGAAGAAAATAACACACAACCAAGGTACAAGGCAAGGTTGGTGGTGAAGGGCTTCGAGACAGAAGAAAGGTATTGATTTCGATGAAAATTTTTCTCCTGTTGTTAAAATGTCTTCTATTAGAATTGTTCTGGCTTTGGCTACAAGTTTGGATTTTGAAGTTGAATAGTTAGATGTGAAGATGACCTTTCTTCATGGTGATCTTGAGGAGACCATATACATGGAGCAACCAGAGGGTTTTAAAGTCAGAGGAAAGGAACAGATGGTGTGCAGACTGAAAAAGAGTTTGTATGGTTTGAAGCAAGCTCCTAGACAGTGGTACAAAAAGTTTGATTCTTTTATGGAAAAGAATGGGTACAAGTAAGTCTGTTTCTGATCACTGTGTGTTCATCAAGAGGTTTGATGATGGTGACTTTATTATTCTGTTGCTTTATGTGGATGACATGTTGATTGTAGGACATGATGGAGCCAAGATTGCAAGTTTAAAGAAGAACTTGAACAAATCCTTTGCAATGAAGGATTTGGGACCGGCAAAGCAAATCTTGGGAATGTCCATTCGGCGTGACAGGGGAGCTAGAAAGCTTTGGGTGTCACAACAAAAGTACATAGAAAAGGTACTTGAAAAATTCAACATGAAAGATGCAAAGCCGGTTGGAGTTCCACTTGGGGGTCACTTCAAGTTGAAGAAAAGTGACTTAAGTGAAACAAAAATGAAGGAAATGAGAAAGGTTCCTTATGCTTCTGCAGTTGGTAGTTTGATGTATGCTATGGTTTGTACAAGGCCTGATATAGCATATGCAGTTGGAATGGTTAGCAGACATTTAGCAAATCCGAGCAAAGAACATTGACTAGCAGTTAAATGGATAATTGAGGTACTTGAGAGGTACATCCAAAATGTGTTTATGTTTTGGAAGTGATAAACCTTTATTGGTTGGCTACACTGATGCAGACATGGTAGGTGACTTGGAAACAAAAAGGTCAACATCTGGGTTTATTGTTAATTTTGCTAATGGGGCTATGTCTTGGCAGTCTAGGTTGCAACAGTGTGTTACATTATTCACAACTGAAGCAGAATTTATTGCTGCTACAGAGGCTTGCAAGGAGATGCTATGGACTAAGAGATTTTTGAATGAAATTGGCATTAAACAGGAGAGATACATTTTATACTGTGATAGCCAGAGTGCAATTCACCTAAGTAAGAATTCAAGTTTTCATTCAAAGAACAAGCACATTGATGTGAGATATCGTTGGATAAGAAATGTCTTAGAAAGTAAATCTCTTGAGCTAACAAAAATTAATATTGAAAGGAATGTTTGAGACATAATGACTAAAGTTGTGTCAAAGGAGAAACATGTTTACTGCAGGAATGGAACAGGCATAGATGGAGCTTTCCATGCTGGCTAGAGGTATTTCATGGAGTCGGGAAGGGGAGTTTGTTGGGTTGTCCCTCCTCCGTAAATACATGAACTTACAACCCTATTTTGAAAAAACCAAGATTTTTCAGATTTGGTTAGTTGAAAGGGATAAAAGCAATGTACGACACTTTTCTTCTTTGGTTTTTTGATTTTTTTCCAGATCTGACCGTTTGCCCTGTGGTTTTTTCCCCAAATTTGGGGTTTTCCACGTAAAATTATCTTGTCGTCTCTCTCTATTTGCTTGGTACTTTTCATCTTTATATGTTGAAATAAGGGGATTTGTATCTGGTTTGTTTGGTTAATCCCAACACCTTCTGGAGCATGATTAAAGCAGTACTTGGTTGTTTCAAGTGATGATCCACAACAATAACCATTTTGTAATGAGAAAACATTTTAGAAGCTAATATTAGATTGACCATATTCGTTTATCACGTTTTTGATTGGATTGTGCAATCACCAATAATGAGAATATTAGTTCGGAGCAGATCTGCCTCCTCTATTAGACCCTTTCCAACTCCAGAGATTTGAATAACTTTAGCCTCCAAATTCGCCTAACAAATAATGAAAATTGATCAACAAACAATCATTTGATAGTTTAATTATGATTTTTTTAATTTCCCTTGTTAAATGACTTGCCTTTTTGGATTGGCAAATCTCTGCAAACTCCCCAAGCATTGAAATAATGAATGACTTTGCTTGACCCATTTTCGTGACAGACACATAATTTTGCCCAGCCTTGTTACTGCTAGTACAAAAAATCATCCTCAATGACTTCGTTTGAATCAACTGTATGAAGATGATTAAGAGTTAAAATATGAAGTACCAAGAACATGCAATGCTGTGATAGTATCATTCGGATGAGCAGCGGCCGAAATTGCCCATGAGAGCAGCTCTGCTCCAGACTCTGCATCAAGGGGCAGCCCAAGCAGCAACCTAGGAGAAGGCAACTCCATGATACCCACTGTCACGGGCGGCGTCGAACTTTGCACCAGAGCAAAACTCCAGTGCTCTTCCTCTTTCTTCAAGTCCGGCCTTCTCCAATATATGGAGAAGCCTCACGTGTTCACCCCATGCTCCGGATAAACCAATATCTTGTCCTCAAATCTTTTCTCCAAAACATTGCTCCAAGATATGCCGCGTCATTGTGCTTACAGCTACAAGGCCAGTTGGATTCGTTCAAGTTTATCCCTCCGGAGTTAGTTGCATACCTTTGCTCGTGCATGGTGATAAGATAAATCTCCCAATATACTGTATCTTATCAGTAAAAAACTTTCACCAAGTCCTTTGGCTACACTGCTAGTTATCTAGGCTCGCCCCCTGGCTCGACCCCAGCCCATGCTTGAACATGTGATCAACTTCACAGCACATCCCGCACTTCTCGCCCCAAGTGTCGGAACACGCTACTGCAAGACCTCTGCGCTGCTCGCCCCAAATACCAGCATGCTGCTATTTTGCTCGGCACGCTCTTGCACCCATACACCAGCGCTCGTGCACCGCTCGTCCATGCTTGGTAGGATGATCAGCACTGCTCGGCATTCTCAGTTGCCCCCAAACTCACTCTACTGATGCATACACTGACACACCCGCAACGCCTAGTCACGATGCTCAGCCACCAGCACCCAACTAGCACCATCTTGAGGTTTCTCGGTCTCGACATCTACATGCATCATATTTTGTCTACCTGCAACTTTAACACGTGTTAGTGTTGGTCAGCTGTTTCACCACTCAAATAGCCCTTGCTACCCGTCTTGGACCTAGCATACCTAGGAACAACTACCAAATCCTAGCACCCGGTACGTCCATGGAATAAGGCTGTAACAACTCTCCCCACCAATGAAATCCGATGTCCTCATCGGAGCGTTAAGTCCTCCCTGTTACTTCCTGATCTTCCACTTGAACTACCACAAGTCCCTCTCTCGCTCCCAGCTAGCTTCACTTCTTGGCTCCCCTTTCCATTTGATAAGATACTTTGTCCTAGTGTATGGTGCACCTTGCCTATGCCCGAAAATCTTCCCCACCTTTTTCTCAAACTGTCACCGGAAGATAGGTGGAGCTCTCTTTGGACGAGCTCTCCTTGGATTGAACAAATCCTCATGGAAGGGCTTAAGAAAACTAACATGGAACACTGGATGAAGTTGATACCTATCTGGAAGCTTCAACCTACAAGCCACGCTCCCAATCAATATCTCCACCTCAAAAGGACCATCATACTGCTGCACCAAACCCCGGTGCACTTCAGTACGCCTGATTTTCTTCCAAATCTATGGTGTGAGCTTCAGCATTGCCTTGTCCCCTACGCTGAATGACACCAACCTTCTTCTCAAGTCGGCATACTTCTTCATTCGGTGTGTTGCCTTGGTAATGAATCCACTGTGTCCTCAAACAGCCCTTGCCTATCCCTAGCAAATCTATATGCAGCTGGACACTTTGCTCCGCGCCCCTGCAAAGCTACCTCTAGTGCTGTAAGATGCTGGTAGCCAGTTGCAACCTCGAAAGGACTCAACCTCGTTGCTGAAGAATGATGCAGATTGTAATAAAATTGTGCCGCTTCAAGAAGCTCCAACTAGTTCCCCTTGATTGACTGTGGCAAAATGCCTAAAATACTCTTTGAGTAAAGCATTTGTCCTCTCAGTCTATCCATCAGACTGAGGGTAATTGGATGTAGAAAAATTCAGCTTTCTCCCCAATAACTCGAACAAACACATCCTGAACCTCCCTATGAATCTGGCATCTTGATCACTTACAATATCTGCCGGTACTCCAAAGTACTTGACCACATTCTTAAAAAACAGTTTAGCAGCTTTCTCGGCTGAGCATGAATGTGGAGCTGCTGCAACTACGGCGTATTTGAAAAATCGATCAATTACAACCATCACTAATGACATCCCCCTAAACTTGGGGAACCCGGGCACAAAGTCCATAGAAACCAAACTCCACAGTCTTGTAGGTGTAGGTAGAGGCTGTAGCAAGCTTGCCTCTAGTCGTCTCTCCACCTTGTCTTGCTGGCACACTAGACAAGATCTCACAAAAGCCTCTATATCAACCTTCATCCCCGGCCAATAATACGCACTGGCCATTAGAGCATGCAACCTGTCTCTCCCAGGATGTCCTGTCCACTGGGTGTCGTGGGACTCCTCCATTAGCTATCGTCGTAGCCTACCTGTAGGGATATAAAGCTGACCCCCACTAGCATAGACTACACCATCATCTAGCCAACATTTCCGAACCAGTCCCTCAGTGATTCTATCAACTAGCTTCCTGTATTCTAGATCCGTCCTTGCTAACTCCCGAACATGCCCCAGCAACAGTGTCTCGACCTCTGACATAGCGGCCACCACTTCCATATTCTTCCGACTCAGGGTATCTGTCACCTGATTAGTCTTTCCCGGTTGGTGCAACCACTCAAAGTTGTACTCGGCCAGAAATTCCTGCCACCTTGCTTGTCTCAGCAATAATTTCTTCTGAGCCTTGAAGAAAGTGTTAGCAACATTGTCTGTAATCACTACGAACTTAGATCCTAGCAGGTAAACCTGCCACACTTGAAGACAGTGTACCACTACGAGCATTTCCTTCACATGCGCTGAATACCGTGTTTCAACGCCCTTCAAATTCCAGCTCTCAAAAGCGATAGGATGCCCATCCTACTTAAGTACTCCTCCGACGGCTTTGTCTGAGGCATCAGTCACCACCTCAAACGGTTGATTGAAGTCCGGCAACTTCAGTATCGGCTCCAATGATATCGTAGCTTTTAGTTCATCAAAGATTGCTTGGCATGAACCCATCCACGCCCATGACTGTCCCTTCCTCAGTAGATCAGTCAACGGTGACACTACGTGACTGTAACCATGTATGAATTTTTGGTAGTAATTGGCCAAACCTAGGAGGCTCCTGACCTCTGTCACCTTAGTCAGTTTTGGCCACTTGGCAATAGCTCGGACCTTCGATTCCTCCATGTGCACCGAACCCTGACCAATTCTATGGCCCAAGAAACTAATCTCCCCCAGGTCAAACTCACGTTTCTCCCTCTTGACATAGAGTTGATGTTCCCTCAACCGATCCATAACATGTTTTAGGTGTCCCTTGTGATCCTCCATGGACTCACTGTATAAGACCATGTCGTCCAAATACACAACCACAAAGTTATCTTGAAAATTGTGGAACACATCATTCATAAGATTGCAAAGTGTAGCTGGCACATTCGTCAACCCGAATGGCATCACAAGGAATTCAAAAGACCCATACCATGTGACTATAGTCATCTTAGGCACATCCTCCGGTGCAATCTGGACTTGCCAATAACCTGACTTCAGGTCCAACTTGGTAAAGACCCGTGCTCCACTCAGCCTGTCAAACAGATCAGCTATCAAAGGAACAAGGTACTTGTTCTTAATAGTCACCTTGTTCAGTCCCCGATAATCCATGCACGACCTCAAAGATTCGTCATGCTTCTTTGGAACAGAACTGGTGCCCCCATACAGTGTAGTTGATGGCTGAATCTTCCTTAAATCCAGCAGCTCCCCTAGCTGGATTTTCAATTATGTGAGTTCTTTTGGCGACATTCTATATAGCGCCTTTACTAGTGCTCTTGTCTCTGGCTCCAGCTTGATCTGGTGTTCGACTGTCCTCTTGGGAGGTAACCCGTCTAGCAACTCTACTGGCATCAGGTTAAGATATCATGATCTTCCAAGATACTATATCTTATCGGCAACAAACTTTCACCAAGTCCTTTGGCTGCACTACTAGTTATCCAGTCTCACCCTTGGCTCGACCCTAGCCCATGCTCGAACACGTGATCAACCTCACAACACGCCCTGCACTTCTTGCCCAAGTGTCGGAACATGCTACCGCTGGACCCTGTGCTGCTTACCCCTAAACACCGGCATGCCGCTATTTTGCTCGGCACACTCCTGCGCCTACGCACCAGTGCTCGTGCACCACTCATCCATGCTCGGTAGGATGAGCGGCACTGCTCGGCACGCTTGGTTGTCCTCAACATCACTCTGCCGACACATATACCGACACACCCGCAACGCCTAGTCGTGATGCTCGGTCACTAGCACCCGACTAGTGCCATTTTGAGGTTTCTCAATCTCGACATCTACGTGCATCTTAGTTTGTCTACCAACAACTATAACGTGTGTTAGTGTTGGTAAGATGTTTCGCCACTTGAATAGCCCCTGCTACCCGTTTTGGACGGTGTGCCTGGGAACAACTACCAAATCCTAGCACTCGATACGTCCATGGACTAAGGCTGTAACACCCACCATGGTTGATAAGTAACTCTTCTTGGTAGGAAGGGTATGTAGACTAGCAGATTGGGACACCGGCATTTGAATTTGTACCGCAGAAAAGCTAGTGTTTGTGTTACATTCATAATGTCTTGATGAAGAAGCATAAAACAAAGTTTTTAGGGGAGCAACTAGGTAAGGGATTAGCTCTTGGAGTGTGAGGTGATTCTTCTCTTGGCATTGGTCACTTCGGGTGATTAATCATTGGGTAGTTGGATGGTCTAAGATGGAAGCAAATGGCCACCATAATTTGTCTTCCAATTCAAGCATCCAATTTGAGCTAAGTAAAGATCATACCAATGAAGAGCAGGTGACTATGGCTCTACAACTTTCCTGGCAAGACAGTAATGTCAATCTTCACTAGAACTCTCTCTGCGTGGCCTGGACCTGTATAGGAAACTCATGAACAAAACTGGAACACTTGGTTGGGGGTTGGTGGTAGGAAGATGCTCATGAGGAAGAAATGTGCACGAGAAATCACATTGACAAGGACTATGAACTACTACTACATTGATGGAGATCTAAAATTTAATTATCATGACATTGATGTGAAGCCCGATTGTAGTAACTTGAAAGCCAGTTCTGGTTCTTACTGTACTATTGTCAGTCACTATATCCTAGGGTTTGGTGTTAGAAATTAATTAGCTCATTGATTGAATGATCATTAGGTAAAGAGTGTTACCTTTCATTTGCTCGTTTGGTAACACTTTCTGTAAGTAAAAGAGGACACCCTTTAAAATATACTTTTGTTACGATGCTATAATGTCTATGTTCTAATTGTTAGGTTATCCCTCCTCTATAAATACAAGAACAGGCAACCTTATTTTGAGTAAAAATAAGATATTTTAGAAAACATGTCCAGTGTTGTGAGGGAGATAAAAACAACGTCATACGATTTTCTTCTTGATCGGGCTCCAATATCATGTCATGATAATTACCTAAAAAGTGTTACCGTTCATTTGGTAAAACTTTCTGTTGCCGTTCATTTGGTAACACTTTCTGTAAGGAAAAGAGGACACTGTTTAAAATGTACTTTTGTTATGATGCTCTAATGCCATGTACTTTTGTAGATAGTGATAATTTTCAATATGTGATCTCACTTAGAGCAGAAGGTATTTAATTGTCGAATTACAAAGTTAAATAATTTTTTATTATTTTATCCTTATTTTTGGGTAAGATTAAACATATTTAATCTTCATTTGGTAATGTGGATAAACATTAGACGAAAAAGTTGGACTTTATTTTGTTACGGCCAACGTGAATTAAGATTTAGATGATGTCTCCTATGATACCTCTTGGAGTGATTCCACTCATGCTAAAAGGAACTTAGAAGTAAATATTAGGGCTCCTCCATGCTTTTTATGGTCAGAGGGAAATAAGGCTGAATTTGTAATTAAATTTCTTCGTAGTGATTGTGGTCAAGTCTTGACTTGAGTCTCTCTTGTCAATCAAATAAGTTTTTGTCTTATTTATATTTTATCAGAAAAATATTAAAAAAAACTTATTCATTGTCTTAGTGGTAGAAAATTGATAATTTTCGGACAATTTATTGTAAAATCTTGATTTGGCTTTATACTCTGATTCTGTGTAATTTCAGGAATTTTCGTTTTTTCCCTTGATTTCCTCAAAAAAATTAATTTGCCAATCAAAGATTCAAAAATAGATTTATTTATTTATTTATTTTTACAAAGAAATAGAAACGCACAGTTTGAGTTCTACAACACAAAACGACAGATGAAGGATGGGCGGAGTCCAATAATTTGATAATACTGCTTCCTAGTTTGGACAGTTTCACAAATCAATCAAACATCTCTCACTCAAAAAAATAAAATAAAATAAAATAACAAGCTTCATCCCTAGTTAGGTTGATTGCATGGAAACCAAGATAAAAAATATACGCTTTTACAAGTTCTATTTATTGAGCAAGTCTCCCTACTTAGCACATAAACAAAGTAAGCAAATCCAGACTAATTAGCTCTCATATATACATACCATATTGTAGTCATAGTTTTAAGACTCAGTCTTTTATTCCCAAAACCCTGTGTTTGTCAAATTGGCATAGTAGCCTATTAATTAAACTTCATAGATGACTCTAAATTGATTTATTAATTAGCGCTCCAAGTAATATTATAAAAATTATCAAAATATATAATTAATTTTTTTAGAATAGTTAAATCAATATTTTTAAGTAATATAAATCATATATTTATCAATTTTAAGTATAAAAGATTAGTATATACTAATTTTATATAATTGAAAATTAGATATAAATGGTTATGAATTTTTAAACTACTGATTGTAATTACGGTTTAGGCTTTACCTGAAGTTAAACTTGTTGGTAAGAAATTAAATTCTTGAATGTTGATCTTAACCCAACGATTGCACACCTACACATGAGTTCAACAAGAACTAGTTAGAATGACAACATCATCTCATCCATAGAGGGCCAGCCTCTTGGTTTCCTTGGGACGATGATCAATATTCAAATCCATGGCACCAAACACTCCATACGCCTCGCTTTCTTCACCAACCCCTCCATCCTCATGATCACTAGCTTGATCATACGCCAGCAGATCTTCCTTATACTTGATGCTCTCCATCCTCATCTGCAGTACCATCTTCCCACCAGTGCCGCCAGGCTCGTACCCTTTGAGCAAATTCACCACTTCCTTCATGTTGGGTCTCTTCTCCGGCTCGCTTTGAACGCAGTGCGCCGCCACGTTTATGGCCTGCTTGAGCTGGGCCTCGTCGTACTTCCCCCTCAACCTGGGATCGACGAGGTCTCTGAACTTCCCCTTGAGGATCAATGGCTCCGCCCACTCGGTGATGGTCCGCTTGATGCCGCCGGGGAGCTTTTCGATGGGCTTCCGGCCGGTGACGAGCTCGAGGAGAAGGATGCCGAAGCTGTAGACGTCGCAGCTGTCGGAGACCTTGCCCCACATTGCGTACTCGGGGGCGAGGTATCCCAGGGTGCCCTTCACTCGGGTGGTCATGTGGCTGACGCCGTCGGGGATGAGCTTGGCGAAGCCGAAGTCGGCGACGAGGGGCTCGAAGCTGGAGTCGAGGAGGACGTTGCTGGCTTTGATGTCTCGGTGGATTATGTGTGGCGTCACCTCGTGGTGCAAGTACCTATAAAATACAGACAAGATTACCTTCATCACCTTATTCTTGAAGAATCATTAGCAACCCCGATTTACATTGTAATCATCTAATTTAATTATGAATATTTTTTTTCTAGAAAGAGAGGGAGAAAAAAATTGAGGGAGAGAGCATTAAGATGGTATATATAAAAAACAGATCATGATTTTAGGTTTTGCTTAAGGAATACTCTGTGCACACCTAAATTTGTCGTCTCTAATACCCATTTTCTTGTAGTAATAATTAATTAGTCAGCACGGAGAGCATAGTGCTTAATTTTTTTACTTAAATTAATTTTAAACATTAACCTTCATATGAATTGATCATTAGAAACAAGATTGTATTAACTTAAGCATGCTTTGAGTTAAGAACGTACAGTAAACCTTCGGCGGAGCCAATGGCGATGTTCATCCTTCTGTCCCAATCTAGCTGCCCTTCGCTAGAATATTGGCCATGGAGGTGAGAAAGCAAGCTTAGGTTGGACATGTAGTCATAAACAATGAGCCTTTGGTCCGTTCCTGCACAATACCCTCTTAGCCCAAGCAAGTTCTTGTGCATCACTCTTCCTAAAACCTCCACTTCCACTGCAAATTCCATCTCTGCTTTTACGTTCATGGCTTTCAATTTCTTCACTGCTATCTACAACCCATATGCCCAAACTTCTCAACAAGACCATATATAATGTAATAATATGTACCTATTGTTCCAGATGTGAAAATCAATTAAGTTTAATATGTATGTATATATGTATATGTGTGTGTGTGTATGCATACCTCAAGTCCCTCACTTGTTTTGCCCCAGTATACACTTCCAAATCCTCCTTCTCCAAGCTTGTTCTTCTCGCTAAATCCGTTTGTGGCATTATACAATTCTTTGTAAGTGAAAATCCTCCAAGCTGGTTTCTCTCCCGAGTAGCTCACAAAACTATACCCACAAATAATAAACCAACCACAAATCAGTTGACAACAAAATAGTACACATCTATGATGTCTTGAACATCTAAAACTTACCCTTCATCAACCTTCTTTCTTGCGCAGCAACTGATGGACGACCCCATAGCTTGCAAAAGGACGTCGATCAATCGGCGGCAAAGATTCGGAAACCTATTCAATTAAAATTCACAAATGCACCAAGAAGTTGGGCCTGATGAAAATGTTGCACAAGAGAGAAGGCGACGTTTTTAAGCCCCATTGAGAGCATGCTCGTCATTTTAGCTGGCACTAGAACTGTTCTCGAGGAGAAGCCGACTGGCCGGCTACAAATTTATTAAATTGTATTGAAAGTTGAAGTTAGAAAGATTGATTAAAGAAAACCAAGTTGGAGAAGATCAATGGCTTTGATTAGTATAGTTTTAAAGGCGGCCTTGAGATTGAAGCTGTCCATATATGACATTTGGAAGCATGATAAGAAACAAGCTAGTATGATGCCATGCTCACCAATTAAGCTTTACCAAATCTCTTAAACTAATAACGTCGAGGTCACTTGCAAAGAAATTTTTTGATATCTGATCAACTTTTTCTGAAGTTTGATGGGATCTTGGCCAAGTCCTAGGCACAACAGGACAGTGAATAGTTTGTCATTAGTTGAGAAAGCCAAGCCCGTTCTTATAAAAGTGGTGTGCGTTGAGTTTAACAAAGTTTGGAATATTATATGATGGGAGCAGTCGTAGTTTTCCATCCACCAGCCTTCCATATTGACCTTAACAAAATTTTAGATGTGCTCAGTTTCTCAATCCATTGATGATGTAGGTCGCTTGATCAATCTAGCCAAACTACTGATACGGAGCTTGATATAAAGCAGTGTATCACAATTGGATTTAGGTCCCCGTCACAAGAGTCTCAAATATATATATATATTTTCGGGCGAGTTCATTGTATTTATATTTTTTCCACTTAGTCAAGCATATCATGTGTTGTAATGTTTAACGGAGTAAAAAAAAGAGTTTGTATTTTTTACAAGGGGAAAACCGGTAATTGTTTGAGGTCAAAATTCTAATGATGAAAATCCTCAAAAAAATTTTCAACATAGAAAATGAAAATATTAGTATCAGCTGCAATTGATATTCCTTTGTCAATTGAAATAAATATATGCCCTTACATTATAAGATTGCAATTAGATGATGAAGATAATTTTATCCAAGTTGAAAAAGTAATTTGTAGCTAATCATATATATTAAGAATTCTCTAAAAAATGATTCTCATCTTTGCTTGGTGGGGTGCGCACATTGCTAAAACTCGTCAATTTTGTGTATAATTAGCATAGAACCTTCATGGTAACTACATGCAATCAATTAATCTGCACACTGAATTAGTCATGAAAAATATATTTGTGATTATCATTGATATTTTTCTATTTATTTTTTTCATCTTAAATTCAATCAATATTATTAGTTTCTTCTTAAATTAATTAGTTTCTTTGCCTTGGAAGGTTTTTTTGGAATTTCACAGAGAACGAATTAATTTGCAGCTGTATAGCATGTATAAGCAATAAAAAGTTAAATAAGTATAATTAAAGTAGAGAACACTTGTTGCCACAGAAGCAAAATTTGTTTACCCTTGGTTGGAAAAAAATAAACTAGTTTATTCTTCTAGTAGACCGGTAAATAATATTTAACTCATAATTAATTGATCATATATATATATATATATATATATATTTATGTTGGGTTTATTTTACATCAGTCATAGATGATGTTGGTGATTAGTATATAGGCTAATGGGAAAACCTTATTCCCTGAGCTACTTTTGGATTAAAAGAGACCCATGATACCTATTGTAAGTCCCTTTTGGGCGCCCATTATGCCTAACAATAGTATCAGAGCCCAGATTTGCCTACACCGATTGTGGAAGTTTCTATTATGGGTTTGCCAAGTAATGATATGTGAGTACTGTCGGATGAAGAGGAGATTGTCAAACGATGATGATTTTAGAATCGCCGATGTGTGAAGGGGAGCTGTTGGGTTTATCCCACATGGGTCGTAGATGATGTTGGTGACTAATATATAGGCTAATAGGAAAGTCTTATTTCTTAAGCTAATTTTTGGATTAAGAGAAGCCCGTAACACCTATTGTAAGTCATTTTTGGGGACCCATTAGGCCTAACAGTATAAATCATTGGAGATAGATCAATGGTGATCGAACTTTTGCTTTGGGAATCCTCATCACCATTAATTTCTATCTAACACATTAGAATTGAGTTCTTAATCTCTCAAGTTCTTACCCTATCATTCCTATATATATATAGCTTCTTGTTGTTGTCTATATTTATAATTTGTGCTAGAGAAAGTAACATGAACCTTCAAACTTCATGTAAACCACCTATTTATCAACATTCTTACTTAGGGCTTAAGCTAGGTCACTTGTAGTTTATGGTACCGCCTACCAAAACCTCTTTAGTTAGAGTTAAAGCAAGCATATTGAGCTGGGGGACTTATTGTAACACCCGAATCTAGTTTACTCTCAAGCCGAACTGAAATTGTTACGATAGCCAACCATCTTTTATTCCGATTAAGTCGGTTAGCAAAAAGGACCTACACATACTTGATGTCTCATGACAGAAAAATACCACTACAATGTATAATCAATGCATGCATGAAATGCACTCCCTAGCAGGTTGTTACATGAATATTATGACAAATAATCCCATTCAAAAATCAAGGAAATCACAATAAAATTATAATAAAATTTAAAATAAAATAGACAAAATTTTTTGAAAAATGCAATAAGGGGCCAACATGCTTATATATATATATATCAATAAATTTTCAATTTAGAATACATCAAAGGTATCACAACAAAATCATAGATATAAATTAGGTCTTGACCAGTCTGTTCATCATATCTGTCATAATTATTATATCAGTCTCAAAATAAAATCATAGTCATGATTGGGTCTCGACCCATCTATTCATCACATTAGTCTCAAAATATTATCATCATTTCAACATGAAACATCACATTATTAAGTGATACATTATAACCAAAGCACAACAATCAAAACATATTGCGCTAGGTCTGTGTGTTTGTGTGTACACTATGCAGTTATTGCTCTCTTGTTGAGGTCGACATGTCACATTCCTATTCCTCACTTACATAAATAATAGAAAACATCAGCAACGGTTGCCATTGGTCTGAAAATAACTAAATATTAAAATGGCAAATGAGAGCTAGATTCTCATGTAAAAGAAGTAAATCAATATACTTCCATTGAACTCTCGAAGGGTATCTACAGAGGAATCATCGAGCTGCAGATTAGATGACATCCTAAATGGACTAGCATTATGTCTCGGTATTTTCTCATTTTAAAGTCCCACTCTCAGAAAAACCAGTATCACAAGCCCTCTCCAAACCTCTATATTTGTCAAACCCGTGACTTGACTTAGAGTTTTACATTAGCAAACCAACCGATTCAACCGTTGGTGGTACAAGTCGAGTCAGTTTCATGACCTGTGTGCTGAGCCGATGCTAGTCATGTGTTATGAGCAATGAGGGTGGTCAAGTATACCCGAGTATATGTTGATAAGGTCAAAAAAATGATGAGAAATGAGTTATCAGAGTATATAACAGTATGCATAGTTATTTTTTATGTATTTGATCGTAAAATTATTTTAGACCAAATAACGCATTAAGACATGATTATATAGCAGTTTGGGTGGGTTATTAGTTATTAAGCATACCATTTTGATGTTATAGAGTGTATTATATTTTATGGGATTTTCCCATATTTTTTAGATTTTTTTAAATTTATTAGGAGTTAGTTATTATTTTTGACTTGAGTTGAAGTCGAGTCAACTTTTAATTATAAAATCACCACCCAAACCCTCATCCCAACCTGTTCTCCCTCTCCACCGATCGCTGCCCCAATTCAAGCCACTCGATGCCTCCTCCATTTGTCGCATTGTCGCTATCGACATCGCCAACCACTACTGGGCCATCGCCGAGCCTTTCCCCCACTTTTCAGCTGCTGCCCGACCTCCTCGATGCCTTGACGCTGTGCAATAGAACTGCATGTCACGACACCATTTTGCAGCCGACTGTGTCGCTCCGCAGCCGACCTTACCCATTGACCCCATCCTTTCTCCCATACCGAGGGCCACAGTTGAGGCCGACCAAAGGCTGATTAGACAAGTCTGACTGATCCCAGCCTACTAGCTGACACCATTGGCAACTATCACAACTACTGTCACACTCACCACCACTGTAGTCGGGTCGAGGTTGCTGAGCCAGTGCTGACCCATAGTTCCAGATTGCCTAGCCCGAAAAGTCACCAAAAAACTGTAAGAAAACTGCCGAAAAATCGTGAGAAATTGCTGAAACATTGCCAGATTCCACCGAAAAACCAAATTTGCTGAAATTCGCCAAAAATCGCCGAATTTTTGCCAAATTTGTCCATCCAAACCTGATCGAACTTCGGATGCCACTGGGTGCCAAATTTGAGTTTCAAACCATGCGACAAACCCTAGGCATCACTGTTTTCCGATAACGTGATGTTTAATTAACTTTGACTTAATTACTTAAAAATGTATAATTATTAGCACAAAATGTCAGGATTTGATTGATTGATGTGATAAATATTTTTATTGTAAATAAAAATAAATTTGCGTGATTTGAATTGTATTAAAATAAATGTGAACTAATTAGAGTAGGTATTGTTAATCAAATGCAATGTAGCTTAGGAAATCTTGATATGGATTGATGTGTGTGACTTGATGTGATGAGTGCCTTAATGCGAGTGTAATATAGGATGTGTGAATGCATCATAGCGGGCGTTGGCTTTTAGTTTTGATGTATAGGTACGGAGTAGGAGCTTGCCGTTTAGGCATGGGGACACAATTGGAGCTTCAACTAGGTTCATTTAGAACTCGCTTCTGGTTTGACTCCTCTACTCGATCATGATTTATTTTTAACATGTAAGTGGACGTACTGAGTGGTGGATTTATCATATCCCACTCCACACGAGTCATTTAGTTTTACGAGTTTCCAGATTAATAACCCTTGAGGATGAGTTCCCTTGAATTTATTTTCAAAAACTGAGATTCAGATCATGATGCCTTCAGGCCTACTATATTACAATCCCTACCCAGGCCTATGACTATGAAGTTTTATTGAGTTTTCTAGTGAGATGTGAGACAAGGGAAAGTTGATAACCATGCTACGCAAGCTGACGCATGCTAGTCAAAGCGGGCTTTGAATTGGTGAGTGGGTCGTTCCATTCCCGAGGGATCTTGACAACTCCACATTTGAGTTCCTCAAATCAGGCGAAAGTGTTGAGGATTACTGAGTACTTTAATACAACACATGTCTAAACTTGTGATTTCAAAGGGTATTGACGACGCATGCCTGAGAGTACTTAGTCTCTGTGCTTAGGGCCTAGGAGTAATAGAATGGATGTAGAGGGTTGAAGGAAAAAAATTTGATTTTCCCACGTAAGGGATAGTTTTAATATTTGCCAAGACATGAGATAAGATAGAATGAGATGTTGTCAAGCCCAGGAGAGATAATAATTTTTTCATTTAACAGGAGAGTCAACTCTCTTGTGCCAGTTTGTTTATTAGTTATTTTTGGAGCAATAATACTAGTTATTGACGTTTTTGTATTATATATGTAGGTGAGAATCTAGATAATTGAGTACTGTTGGGACTACGGAGGAGCAACAATGAACTATGCACACATGTACCGTACAGAATGGAATGGATATTGTTAAGTGATGAACTGCTGTGAATGGTGTAAATTGAATGTTATGACATTTTTATTGCAGGAAATGACGAGTGAATTTGATGAAATATTTTACATGTGATTAAAAATTGTGAATAGAATTGAACAAGTTGAGCAATGGAGTCCATACTCAGCTCAGAAGATCAAAATGATGAGAATAGAAATGTAGCAAGAAAACCTCATGTTTTTGCTATGTTTTCCACTTTTATCGTTATATATATTGTTTGGTTTTGACATGGTGGTCCCTATTGCACTTTTAGGGGGGACTCTGTCTATTTTGTTATAAAAGAAATCATCATTTTTCGAACTTTTAATGAGTTGTGTTGTTTTAAAAATAGTTGGCATATCATAGCATGTATTTAGAACCATGATATAGCCTAACCATCTCATCCATGCATTGAATGTTTGTATCACCATCTTGAAATGCCAAGGTTAGATTTGGGTCAGCTTAACCAAATCAAATAGATTAGCAAATGGTTCAGACCCAGGTAGCATTTCCGGTTTAGTTGAACCGAAACGAGGTGTTACAATATTTCTCTTGGCCAAAACGCAAAGCTCGAATACTCTTAGGCAGTCACATTCAATACCCATTGATATCATACGTCCAGACATGCACTCTACGCAATAGTACTTGTATCCTTCCCATCTCTCTGGGTGTGTGGAAGCTCAAAACATGCAGTTGTCAGGATCCATCGAGAATGGAACAATCCAGTCACCAATCTAAAGCCCGTTGTGACTCACACAATGTGCCCTCTCATGGTATGCGTAAGTGGTTTCTCCATCTATTGACTCATAAGAAAATCCGATACAAATTATATTATATGACTGAGAAGGGAATTATATAAGTATGCCCGAAAGCAATTTACTATGGTTCTGATTTTTCGAAAACAACTTGGGGGATCTTATCATCAAGGATTCTTAATTCTGGAAAATATATTGTTCAAATGACCTGTGTTAAGTGGGTTCCGATAAAACGACAATTTAACACGTCCTATGATCTATAAAACAAAACAAAAAATGGAGTATAGCAACAAATCAAGAGGCAAGTCCTATAGACTTGGTAGAAGCTCTAAGCCGGGTATTGTCGCCTAGACAGCGAGCTCTTACTCCGTCTTACACAACCAAATTACACACTAACACTCATGCTAAATATTTGATGCATATATGAAATGGATACATTAGAATCATTACATCATCGTGAATATCATAAATACTAACATTAATCGCAGCTAATCAACAAATAAGTTAGATGAACAAATTAACAATTAAGGCCTACCTGTCATTACTTTTATTTAGGTGGCTACATCACAATTTCTAAAATTATCATCTCAAATCAATTCACATTTTGAATTAACTTTCTAATCAAATAGGTAATTAACTTACACAACTATAAAATTAATACACAACTCTACCATTTGAAACATCAATAGCATATTGAATTTCATAATTGAATAATTTGAATTATCATTAATCACTATCAATCCTTAATTACATAAAGAAATTTATCAATCAACAGATAATTATACAAAATTTCAAAATTAACATATTAACAAAACATGAACAATTTATAAAATTATGGGTGATATGAATAATGATTAAAATGAATTAAAAATCTAAAATTGAAGAAGCGAAGAACATCTCATAGTGATTCGGAATCGAATTAGCGACGATGGCGACGGTTGCGACTATCAACGATTGCTGAGGGGTGGCGGCCATGGCTGAAAATTGACCGGCAAGGAGAAGGGCTAGGGAGCTAGGGAGCTAGGGCTAGGGCTAGGAGGGGAAATAGGTTTGGCGAACACGGTCGGTGGTTGGCTGGCGATTGGCCAATCGACTAGGGGGGACATACAGGTAGAGAGAGGAAAGGGAAAGAGATGGTAAAGAAAGAGAGGGAGAGGTCGACGAGGAGGGCTGGTTGGACAGCAGCGACCAGGCAGCGGTGTTGCTGGCGGTGCTTTAAGAAAAACTAGGCATTGGCTAGGGCGTGGAGTGGGGGAAGAAGATGGATGAGGGGAAGGTAAGGGGGAAAGGTAGGAGATGGGGAGGCCGAGCGACGGCAGGGCTGGCCAATGGTGGTGCTGTCAACGGCGAGGTCGTCGGTAATGGTGGCGTCGTCACCAAGGGGGAGGAGAGCAGCACGGGTTTGTTGGTAAGGTGAGTTGAGGGAAGAAAGAGTTGTCTCGTGTCTAAGTCATGTTTTCTTTTTTCCTAAATTTATACTCGGCTAGGCTTAGACTAACTTGGTGTAAAGTAGGTTCTAAAAGCTCCTAAAAATTGTCTTAGGGCTGTCAAAGCGAGTCAAGCATGTCATAAACGTGAGTCAAGCACGTCATGAACGCAAGTCAAAATAAAAATGAGAATAAAATAAGGTCAACATCCATCGAATGACATGTTCTAAAAACTACCAACCCAACTAAAAATCCTAACCATCATATTCTAACAAAATTGATGACCTAAATCTAATTTATACGATTCAACCGAGCAAAATAAAATAAGAGGGCATACTCTCGTATATACTAATAACTCAGTCTACTACTATGTATCTGACATTATCTTTATATACTCGGGTATACATGAACCCTTATAATACGTACAGCGATATGCCTTAGCCTCGCGCATGTGTTTTGAAAGTTGAACCCACTCGGACAAATGGTCAAACAGACTAGTTAACGACTATAAAACCCTGACTCAAGTTGAAGGATTTACACTTACGGTGGATACTTAGAGACCTAGAGGTGAAGAAGGGCGTAGTAAGTGACAAATTATTTTCGGAGAATTGAAAATAAATATAGATCTGGAAATTCTCAAATAGGTCAACTTTTCAGATTCTTCGCTCTTGCATGGACGAGACTTTCAAGTAAACTAATAGGCAGAGTTAACAATGAGTTGATATTAAGCTATTTGTTAACCTTTGCAGGGGGCATTTGTCCAAGTTCATCTCTAAAAGATACACAAATGATAATTACAAGGAGCTTATATAAGCATATACCATATGGTGCATGCTAAATCATCCATTGTAAAACCAAAAAGGAAAAGCTGTTTTAGAAGAAGATGCTGTACAGGGAAAGTGCAATATATAAGCAAGGTGTATGTTTGACACAAAATTGCTTGTGCCCGGGGCTTTTCTGCACAAGTTTGCCTCCTTCCATCTTGTGTAGGTAATTCAATAGTACTTTCAACTTTGTGTTTCAAAAGGAAACAGAAAAAGAAGAAGGCACACCTTTTATTCTAAACTAAAGCAGTAAAACATGAATCATCTTATATTGTAATGAGGTTAAACATGAATTATCTTATATTGTAATGAGGTTAAACACATAACATTTATGTGTCGTATGGAAGGTATAGGACTTATAATTGGGTGAGATCTAATTACTAGAGTAAATTATAAGTTAATGTTGTTTATGCATTAACATTAATTAAGGTTTTAGCGTGTGAGTGAAAGATCATAATTTGTTGTCTTCGAACTAGTTGCCCCGAATTTGCTAATAACAAGCTTATTATATGACATAATTGCATATTGCTTGTTTCTAAATTATTCCGAGTGCTCTTAAATATGATGACATCATGACAACAAATTATCATGGGATGTGGAGGTATGAAAGCATGAGATGAGTATGAGTTCTTTGTTCTTTGGCCGATCGCCGCGTCCCTCTGAACCTGCTCAGTCTAAAGATTCTGAACCCAACATTAACAAGGTGCCCAGAAAAGCAGATGCGCAGATGGTGATCACCAGTTTGTATTCTGATATCCAAAACACTTTCCAGCTTTTCTAGTTTTAATGAATATATTGGATATTGATCCCGCTGCATGCCAGCTTTCTCGCAACTTCGCCCATTCACCGGGGAAAACGATGCACACCCTCGATTTAAACAAATACACCAGTGCCCATATTGAGCAATGAGCCAGACTGCCAAAGATCGCAATGTAAGTGATCATGCACACAACTAATAACAAGATTACATCTTCTATACAACTCCATTAATTCATAGTTCATACTTTCGCCATCACACAATGAAAACCCATGTCCCATAATATTGTTTCAACCCCTACAATCTACATGACCATTGACAAATAAGCAGGATCACATTATGCTCATTTAAGGAGGAGGATGAGAAAGATTTGATCAAGAAAAAAGAGAGTAAATAAAGAGATTTAGTGTTGTTCAACCAAAACTCAATATATTTTGGGTAATCTATAATTCTATCTCATCAACTTTTTTACAATCTCCATATAAACTTGAAAGAGAACACAGAGCTTCTTCAATGGCGCAGACTATGGTCACTCCGGTCTTCACCTTCTTCCTCGCCGTTCTTCGCCTCCACCGACTTTTTACCGCCGACGAGGGGAAAGGGGTTGGCGCAGACCGGGGTCGCGAGGTACGCGGGGTTGTCGTCTCCGGCCATGATCACCACCACCTTGGCCTCCAAGCTCGCCAGGGCCGCGAGCTTCCCCTCGCCGCCGTGGCGTCCTCCTTGGTCGCCCCTTCCATCGTTCAGAGAAGACGAAACCTTCCAGTAGGAACAAGCGAGGACGAGGAGGGCGAAGCCGACGAGGCCGAGCATGGCGGCCAGCCCGCCGAAGAGGTATGGGACAGGGGAGTGCCAACCGAGATGGGACGGCGTCCCGGCGGGGGGCAACCTTGGCTCGATCTCCCCCAAGCTCCTCATTGTATATATGTGCTTCTCTGATGATGATGAGGTAGAAAGGTGGAAGCTTTGGGAGGAATATACATACGTAGAGAGTAAGGAGGAGGGAGAGGGGTTGGTGCTCTTTATAGGACAGAGGAGGAAGAAGAAGAGAGGCTCTTTTTAGGGATTATTTGTTTTCAGGGATGCCGCTGAATTTACTTTTTTTATTTTTAAATTTTTTCATGCCCCTTTTATTTGTTGCCCTAGTTACATTTTTATTTCAACTTTCAAGCTTCATAAGTAAAAAATTCTTAATTTTAGTATTTTGTATGATTGTTTAAAAACACTTAAAAATATATTTTACTTACTAATTCTCTCATTGTCTTGTCTTAGACTTGATAAAAAAAATTATCTCCCGCATAATCTAATCTAATGATGAATAATTTGGTGGAAAAAAAACAATGAATAATTTTAGAAGAATTATAAAAAGTATGTTAATTTGGTTTGATTATAGTTTAGAAGATGCACACAGTAGTATTCATTTCATTTTTTACTATATAGATGGAGCCTATATATTGTACAAGGTGTGTGTGTGTGTGGTGGGGGGGGGGGGGGGGGGGGGGTGAGAAAAATGAGAATGAGAAGTCTTTTTAATTTTGAAGGTGTAAAGCTTGTAATTTTAGAGCGTTTACAGTGAAATATTTAAGGGTTTAGTGGAATCAGCCACTTTGTTAAATTAAATCTTATTTATTATCTACATGTTTTGCTAGTTTTATATTAAAAGAAAATACTAAAAACACTATGGAGCAAGTGAAGATATTAAAACAGTTACTCAAATATTTTTTGTCAGATAAAATATTTATTTATAATTTTAATATTTAGTTGAATCTAATTTAATTTGATTGAATCAAATATATTCTTTATCGTCGGCTATAAATCCCGTATATGATAAACGAAATGATATTTAAAATTTTGATTACCACCAGACAGACAGATGGCACAGAATGTTGATGATGATTTGCTCTTGGGCGAAAAAAGAAAAAGCAAAAGAAAAAATAGAATGTTGATGATAGACTTCAAAACTTGGTAATGATGCAGGGACTCTTGGTCTAGGAGGTCACAGATGGTCATACCAGAAAGTGTTATAGGTCGAAGTAAAGTAAGTGTCTTTATGCTAGTTACAAGTTACAACTTTCAAAAGTTGTCGAGAACTTGTTGCTCAAATAAATAGATAAAAAAAGAAAAAAGTGCCAAAGCAGTGGCCAATGTAGAGGTTGGCCATGCAAAAGTACAAGAGATAGAACAGCGCTGGAAGACTTATCCGAAAGAGGGTCCCCAGATGCCAATATCTTCCCATCTCATCAACTTCTAACAGTGATTCCCACTAGAAATTGATGGCTGGTTCTCTTCTTAGCAAAGCACAATCATGGCTACGTAGAAATTCAGAATCCCAATTTGCAAGAGTTTGATCAAGTAGACAAGAAATACCGGTAGCTTGTCTCTAATAATAATTCAACGCCGTCAAATTAAACGCGAAAACAATTTAGCATTAAGATGTCCATAGTTTGCGATAAGGTGCACATGATGACGACGGCGACAATGCAGAAGATGTTTACAAAGAAGCAGAAAGCAGTTTCACCAATGTCAGCACCTGAAACGAATGGACTTGAGAAAGACGAAATATGAAGAACGGTATGATGCATGCAAGAACGGAAAATACGTGGTCTTCGGGCTTCTCTAATCTGAGACTTGTCTTTCCCAATCTGTTGCTTTAATGTTTTACTCAAGGAATGAGACCACTCACCCAAGAATCTAATCTAATGTACCACAAGAGAAAACTCTTTTGCAACATTGCCTTCAAAGCGACCTCCTGAAAGTATGCAAGGGAAGCAATTAACATATTTGGATGGCTGCAATTAATCCCAAACCCACACTGCATCAATGATTTTCATTGTCTTTTGCAACAAAATATATGGGAGCACTGGAGAAAAATAAGTGGCAGGAAGAAAAGCAAACAACTCCATAGACATCTAACCTAAGACCACATCAAATACTAACCAATATTCTTGTGGATCTTGAGATGAAATAGCCATTTTGAAAGAATAAGTCAAGTCACTCGCCCTGTATCTAGCCAACTCATGTTGGATGTTAACTTAGAAACAATGGGGGCAAGGGCTATGAATTCCAAAGATAAAATTTCTTAAAAGGGAGAAATTGTAGTACTGAAAATACAAAAAAATTCTCACCTTCAATGTCAACGGAAGTGAGGATATCCTTACATCAATCATCAGTATGGATAAGCTTTTTTGAATGAATAATAAGAGCATATGCAGTTGCACTCAGGCTTTTGTTGTTGCGCGCATCAACGCAGCTACAAACACTCCCTGTTCATGTCTTCCTTACATTTCCAAACATCCCGTTTTCCATAGCATTGAAGTAGATGCATGCAACAAGAACGGAAACAAAAGAGTAGGGATGTGATCAAGCCTTTCATATTTAAAATTACAATACAAACCATCAGGTGAAGCTTAGATATCGCCTTCCATCACCACAAGTGTTATCACTTACATCATCTTACATCTTTCAAGTAGAACACATTTCAGAGGTCTACCTTGCCTCAGAAAATCCTAAAAGTTAGAGCCCATATTACAAATAAACATGAATATATCCAATCTTAATCTAATAAAATGGGTCACAAAATAAATTCTTGACCACAAATATGCAATAACACTACTTCCCACTTATCATGAGAGTCGGTAAAGGGACCTTTTAATTTCCACAAAGGTCGAGTGCTCACTTGTTATCTGCTGCTTCCATGGTTCCCCATCCATCTGCATGCATGTTTTCTTTCCTTTACCTCCTCTAATCTCCAAGCGCATTGCAGCAGCCTGTAACAACAAAAGCTGCCTTGTTAGAAAATAAATAAACAGAGAATGCAGAGGTGATTTTCAAACGCCACAGAATAAACACTGAAAATTTTCATCAGACATGTAAGAACGGTGGGTCAAATACTGAAACTCAGCTACACAAATAGATGCTCAAACCCTATGAAATGATCTCCAATAGGTAGTGCCTACATTGTCCATCTATGTGGCTAAATTATTACAAAGTACTGGAAGATGGCGAAAAGCCAAACAGGCAAAAATTCTTCTCTTTGTAGACATTAAACTTAATTAGGTGAATAAACAAGAATAGAGGACCAAGACTTCTCATACATTCATCTTTCGATTGAACCCTGGAAAACGTTATAAAAAGAATATCCTTCTGGCTACTATATGTAATGAAACAAAAACTATAATCACTCCGAGTAGAGGTTAAAATTAAACTTAAATAAGCAGGATTCCAGGGCACATAAACGAGCAAGTTTTACACATCAACAACTCACTATCTCATGAGAAAGTTGGCTAACAAAATGATTATCAGTCATATTGATGAGTGACATCAACTACTTTAATCTACATGACTACTATTCTTTCACCATACTTCTGTATAGCTTTGGTGGTTTAAGACAATAATATGCTACCTGCGCTTTATGTACAGCTGAGATAAGTTCAACCTTAATGAAGGACGCATGCCATCCCTGCTTCAGGCCAAAGATCTCCAACAGGCCATCATCGACATGGACCTCAACAAAGCCTTTCTGTACGATGAGGAGGAATCACCACCAATTTTATGAGTAACAACAACAATATCAAAATTAACTAAAAACAGCATGGCACCAACAAACAGCCATTTGCAAGAAGCATTGTACCTTCTCTAAGTACTTTGGCTTAGGATGGCCCCAGGGATTCCTTCCACTACCATAGCTGTGAAGGTTCAGGGCAACCAGAGCTCGAATGCTAGAATCAAATTAATGGTCAGAACATAACACTACATGCACAGCATCTTTAGAGGCACATTTCAAACAAAAAGAAGCAGCAAGCATAACAAGTAAAATAAAGCCCAACAGCAAAATGACAGATATGACCGAATATAAATAAAGAATTAATTTACCTGGAAGGAATTCTAATTTGTTCCCATTCTGAACATTCAACTTTCTTTATATGTATTCTCACAGCGTTATTGAGCCCCCTGTTCAAATTCAGCTGTTTTGTAACATAATCTAGGTACTAAGATTTGGCGAAATGAACAGTGTGCTTACGATATACAAGGATTTATTCGCCTCCTCACATCTTGAAGTTTTAGATTCAAACATGCCTCATACATTACCAAAGGTTTATTAATGTGATATGGTTGCAGGAACACAACTTAGTAGAACTCAGCCATGCTACCACTGAATCATAATGTACTAAAAAAATTAATAAAGTTAAAAACAAAGAAACATACATTTCCTCATCCTGAAATTCATTAAGTTTGTTCCAGATAATGGAAGCAGCTCACCTCAAATTTGGGTCACTTAAGCATGGTGTACAAAACCACCCTTGGGTGCAGGTATAACCTGAGTAGATCAGCTGCAGAGGACATGCAGTTTCTTGTAAGTGTAAAATTTTTCATGATGGTATGATTTTACACTACAAAAAGGATTCCAAGTACAATTTTTTTTTGAAAATTGGAATAATATAAATGTCATAGCTTTCTTTGGACATCCAAAGCCACATAATTAGGCTAGTACTTTCAAACATGAATTACATGAAATTGGTCCTCGTGCCAGGTATGGCTTCTTATTTCATAAATGATGAAAACTATAAGCAGCATGGGCATCCATTCCTGGCAAATAAAATGTCATCTAAAATGATAACGTTGATGTATCTTCCAAGAAGCTCCCTAAAAGGTAAATGTGGCAATCCCAACTTCTAGCCACTTATTAGATCATTCTTTAAGAATATGTCCACTATTTCATACAAAGACTTATCTGTACAGTAAACTTACAAGTATTTGCATGAAAAGACAATATCTACTAGAAAACCATAAAAGAAATCTACCAAATAATGGATAGCATACCTATGCTAAAATAATTATAGAACACTCCCTCATAACAAGAGAGTTTATCAGGTAAGGACCCTCCAATTTCTGCATCCTGAAAACAACAAGCATCAGGACAAATTTAGAAACACAAAAAAACCCACACAGGACAATATACTTCTCAATTCATTTCATGGTAAATAATAGTCCACTAGGAATAAGTTGTTTCAAGATAGCTCACAAGAAGAAATATCGCAAAAATAAAAATGATGATCATGATGATGACAACAATGATGAAAATAACATATTTCCCTAAAAAAAAATTTACAATATTTTCCTCCCTATAATTAATTCCACCAAGGCTTGTGCATTGACGGTCACTAGACTGGATAATGGAGGAGCATGTTAGGAAGGCCATTTTGTATTCAAAACTTTTACATTTGAAATCACACGGATACTAGATAAGGATTGTAGATTTGGGATAAGGAAGAAGAGAAAGAAGAAAGAAGAAGATGATTTTATTCCCCCCCAAGAGTTAGTTAAAAAGAAAATTGTTCATATTCATGAGGATCCCTTGAGATCTTCTCAGCTGTTGAGTTTGATGTAAGTCTACACACAAAGTTAACTCCAAGTATGTCAGCAAGTTGGACTTGTTTTATATTGCACAAAAAGCCAGAACTAAGCATATAATTCAATTAGAGACAACTCCCCTTACAACAAAATATGGTATTATCATCATACAGTAGAACATTTTATTAACTAACTTTAGGAAATCAGAGCCAAAAAAGTGCATGAACATGAACTAAATTAACTTAATTCGGATTCAGTCAATCTATATCATGTTTTTTTCTGGTTCTGAGACCACTTTACCACGTATCATAACAAAAATAGGATGTAAAATTGAAGTGATACATTCATCAACACACAAATATCAGTTTTATCTAGAATAATCTACTGGTTGGGTCAGATTAGGTAATATCTGAACCAGAGATAATCTCAGATAAAAGACTGATAATCAAAATCCTGCTAACGGGTATCAATAACAAATTAACTGTAATAGAATCCATTTCAATTAGAACAACCAAACGAATACAAATCTCAAGCAATGCTAATTTGGTCCAGATATGTTATCTCATCTTTTCCTAGCAATCAAATGCTCTAAAACAGGAAGAAAAAGCCAAAGAAAATTTGCAACCTGAAATAACGAAGGTTCCTCTGTCTTTTTGAGACAATCAGGAGGGTTTATAGTTTCTTCTGCTGGCATTGATACAACAATCTTCCAACTGCAGTATCATTGACACAGAAATAAGCTTCATCAGCACTAATCAGTTCCAGTCTGTGCTCATACAACTTACACAAGCAAGTAATGGGTAATTAAACCTAACAAAAAATAAAACATATTCAGCAATGTAGTTATAAAATTAAATACATTACAAAACGAAATACAGTTATAAAGTAGAATCACCTATCGAGATGGCAAACTGAACCACTAATAGCCTTGTGGAGAGACCATTTCACTGCAGATCTCCATATAAAAGGAAACGAACCACCCTAGACAAGAAAAATCAGAGTTAAAGTTTGAGCGTATAAATGAAGAATTCACTATTAACCAACCATTAAGAAACGCATACTAACCCAATCAAAACTGCTTGACAGGTCATTGCCAGTTCCAAGAGGAATAATACCTACTGGAGGAATTGGTAGCCGACTTTGAGCATAGAGTTTATAAAAAGCTCCCAATACCCAACCAACGGTACCATCACCAGCTGCTACCTATCGAAAGACAATGAAGACAATGAGAAACACAGTCTCTTCTAGCACAATCAATCTTTAATCAGGCAAAGAAAATTGATTTACCATGATCCGCAACCTCTCACGAATTTCCTTTGCACAGCTATCACCACCTTCCGCCAGTTTTTCCAAACAAGCAAGTCCGCAGTCAACAAATTCGGGTGGTCTTACTGACGAAAGATCAAAAACCTGCGTTACCAAATATCCAGTTCAACTTGCCACCCAGCTAACTTCTGTTATGCGCCTAGAACAAAGAAATCTAAGGTTATTCTCCACCAGTGGAAGACGATGCAATCCCATAGGAATGCTTATTTCAGAGTCAATTCTAATCACAAGCAATTAGTACGCATTGCAAACTTCAAAATTCGTTCAAACAGGCACAGACTAGCCCAAAAAATGGTTTTTTCCCCCTTGTCCTCACTAATTCAATGCCGACCACAACTCCAAATGCCACATATCATACCTGCTCTTCGCTCAACAGTTCTTGAAGCCGCTCCTTGAGAACAGGCCCATGCCGGCGGCCGCTGTTCGAGTTGACAAACACCACGATGGGTGCCCCGGCGCAGCCTCACCCCACCGCCACACCACCACCAACGGCGCAAGACGCGTCCTTGGACCGGATGGCTTCCACCACAGCGAGGCGGAGGTAGCGGGAGATAAGAACCCGCCGCCGGAGCTCCTCCTTGTCCACCCGCACCCCGGACAGACCGCAGCCCTTGATGGAGTCCACAAGCGACGACCTCGCTCCTATCTGCGTCATCTGCCCGCCGCCGCCGCACTCCATAGCCGCCGGGTCACAAAAGGGTGAAAAGGTGGCGACTCTCGGGGGAGTCGGACGCTTCGACTGCCGGAGAGAAGAGAGGCGGGTTACATAATTTGATAAATATGGGCTTCCACCTTAGAGAAATATCATCTTTGGTTTATAGTTGGCTTATAAACACATTTGGTTTGAAAAAATAATATTAAGAGCGAGTCAAGGATTATGTTTGTGAACAATTATTATTCACGAAAAGATCAAAGTGCACCTAAAAAATACGATAGGAGAATAATTTACTCTAATTAATATTAGACACTCGAAATATTCTTAAGTAAAAATTAATATCAGCTGTTCGTATTATAAGATTAATTGGATGATGAAGACAATTTTGTCTATATCAAACAACAAAGCTATATAATTTAAATGGGTTGGTAGCCAGATTTGAAAGTTACTGAACTTTTTCTATTAAGAGGCGCTGACACTAAGCATTCTCAACATGGTAATTTGTCGATTTTATATGAGCTTTCTTTATATATTTAGTGTTTTTTGAGCCTAAATGTTTTTTATTTAAATGTTAAATATTGTATTTTTTTATCTAAAGAAATTAAGTATTGCATTTTTAAGTAGAATTAAATAGTACTAAAGAGTATTAGCAGTTGCAAATTCATGTTAGATGGGAGAGTAATCTCAATATCGGTCGTTTTTGCCCACCAGTTAATGTTTGTTACTTTATACTGATTATATTAGGCTTAGACATTTGTAGGTCTTTCAATTGTGCAATATGTAAACTTTGCGTCGCCGGGATGAACTCCTTTCGGCCATTGCTCCAAGTTGTGACATTGTTGATTTATACCATGTTATGTGTTAATGTTTGATATAAAAAAGTATGTTTTTTTAACAAATGTTTGGAATCCAAACTTTTACAATTTACGGCTAATGATACAATGCTGTAAGTAGAGAATATGTATGTTTTCTAACAGCTAAAATAAGTCCCTGGTCGCACTTTTACGTTTTGTGCTTGAACTGGTTTGTTTGGTTGGCGTCCTCGCCAGATTGAGAGTTATTTTTAACTTGGCAAATGAGTTATTTTTATTTTTTCGCATAATTATATATAAAGTGACAATAATCCACTTATTAAACTTACAAATAACCCAAGTGAATAGATGGCTGGCTTGCCTTTTTATCTCGCCTGATATAATAACCCAAGGGCCAATCTGGCCATCCAATTATAAGAATATAAGAATGGCCAAGAACAGGCAATTCTACAAAAATAATTAACAAAAAAATCATTGGGCAGTTCCAGCTAACAACTGGCCCCCTCCCAACCATTGCAGGCCAGATCCGGCCACGTCACAGCCAAATCAAGCTGGGATGGCCAAATCTGGTCACCGGCAGATGCCTCCGGCCAGAACGATCTGCCATATCCAACCACTTCGCAATTGCTGGTGACCTACGGTTTTTTCGTTTAGAAGACAAATTTAAACCGTCTTTAGGATCGGATGGTTAAGATGGACCTGGGACAAGAAATTTTGCTAGCCCTGGGCTCAAATAACCTTTTCTCTAATTATTATCATACACATATCCTCAAATGACCGGCCTACTTGTCATCAATATCTAGACTTTTTCCCTGACAAATTTTATAGAAAAAAAATCCACTAAGCTAAAAAACACATCAGAAAATTTAAATAAAATCCCATTTTGTGACTTGTTTCTTTATCTAATCACAGACGGACTACAAGCATGAGCTTTCAGTAAGGCGTTAAAAAAAACAAAAAGGGTATGGCATTTTTTGATTTTTTTGCAACTACTAGAGTCGAGCAGAGAAAATAAGCTCAGAAAAAGGTATATAAAATACTATCCTTCTATGCATGTTATAAATTGTAATGGGCAACTTACCACACTAAAAGTGGTAAATTGGTCTAAATCAGGCATAATGGTAGGTCTGCATCCTTGGTATATAGCCCTTTATTGACGCCAGTTCTCTTTAGTGTGACTTATTGTTCAGCTTTTCCTTGTCAAGTGACAGCCTAGCCTTCTGGGCAACTTGACTCAATGCATGATATGCTAAATCTACAGACAAGTTGTTACTTATCTCCTAAAAAACCATGAGCTTAAAGCCTTGAACCGTGAATCTGCTGATTAAACTTCCCCTACCTGATAAATAAGAGGTACTTGGGAAAAGAATTAAGATATTAGCATGACAGCAGCTACCTCAACAGCCTCCCTGGCTAAAAATACAATGCACGACTCTCATCCTTACCTGCAAAACAGGCCACAAAAATTAGCAGTTCCACGTGAAATAATACTTGCAACTTTAGAAGAGAAAAAGTTAAGGAAAAAAATTAATAAATGTGAAATGGCCATACTCTTTCAAAGGCCCTGATACGTTGCTTTGGCAGCAATAACGGCAGTCTCTGTTTCTGTGAACTTCTGTTGACAGAATTGCAAATATTTGCACATTATTTCCTTGAAACAATATCTTTCCATGCTGTATAATTGCAGCGAGATCCACAATTATTTCTACCCTGAGCTGAAAGCTTGGCATCTTCCACAATGACATGAGACCCACAATCAATCCTGTAGGAGATATTTACTCCTTCCAATATCAAGTGATAAGTGACATTCAAAGAACTATTTTCACTACTGGAAGACGCTTCCTTTGACTCTGCACCATTGCAACATAGATCATCCTCTTCCCACCTTTCGGTCTCTGAAAGAGAATTGTGAGGTTGATTTCGTTGAGAAACTGATCTTATATCCCATGAAAGCACCTGCTTGATCAAGCTTTGGAACTCGTTGGGGAAGCATATAAAGAACTCATTTGCTGATAAGAAGGGGAAGTTTGTCAACAAGGGCTTCGCTTGCAAATGCAATCATATAAGGTTTAGTGGGAGCATCTAATGTATGTGCAAAGAAACTAGCTAGTTGCATACACATATTTTGACAAGAAAATTGAAAACAGTGACATAAGACTTACAGCTTCAGCCCAACAATCCTGAAGGGTGGACAAGAAAACTGGAGAAAAGCTGACCGAGGCAACGGTTAATGATTCATCTTCCTGCACACAATTTGCATAAAAAAATCAGCAAAAGACTAAGGTGACAAATATATGAACCAAAGCTTGGTTTCCACTACCTGATTATGTTAAATCATTTTGCTGATCTTATGTATGCACAAAAGAAAGGAAGACAATTTTAGAGTCAAAAAATACCATTAACCACTTTGGCACTGTTGCTCCTGGAACATTGTCTGAATATGGCAAATAAGGTTTGATATCAAGAACAGGCTGTTGATGGAAAATGTTTCATTGTTCGTAAGTGACCATTAATTATAGAAAGAAAATTTAATTGAAAACCAGTACAAGAATAATCAGTGAGAAAATTCAACAGATTACTTAAGAGGCTCAATAGTCAATTATTTTCCAGATATTATACTGTCTTCACCCCATGAATCTTGATTTGTCACATACTAATCTATAAAAGATAAAGCATTCCGATCAATCAAATACTTTCACTTCAAATTCAGAACAACTTCTATTTGTAAAATTTGGCACCAATTCAATTCTTAATTTTTCTCAATGATTTGATAGTTTCTGATGCAACTTGGGTTCGCAATAGCAATAGGCAGTTAATGAGAACTTATATTTTTGAGAACAAGATATTTGATAAGTACAACCGTCAGATTTGGAAAAAGAAATTTTTTAGGAATTTTAGTTCCAAAGGAATTGAATTAAATCATTTTCTTCGACTTTTTCATTTTCTTATTTTCCTCCTCCATGTGCTGCCTCCATAAAATCCTACTTTCATTCAAGAAATCAGAATTTTCTACATTCTCAACTTATCAATGTTTAAAGGACATTGGTTCCTGCATGCAATAAAATATAATGTGTGGAATAAATACCGTGCCAGCAACAAGATCTACTCCAGATAGAAGAATTATGTGCCCTTGAACAGCTTCAACCTGTTGATATAAACTCTGTAAATTAGCCCAAGTATTTCTACTCAAAATCCTCACGTATAAGAGCAAGACACTCAGTTATTTAACAATCAAACATGTCCGCACTGGACACGAATGCAGATAAACGAAAATTGTGATTGACTCCTTTCTACTTGACCTTTTTTTTAAAAAAATGTTCAATTAAAAAACTACTCCTACAATAATTTTTTTTTGCATTTCGGCTCCCAAAAGAATTGAACAATAGAAGGAAATGATTCCAAGTAAATGAAATTTCCAAAAGATACATTACAAGTGGTCATGCAAAAGACCAGATTGCAAAAGGGCGGCTCATAATAATATGTGGTGGTACTAACGCGATTCTAAAGCCACATAATTGGTGAACCTCCTGTTATGAGACACTATTAGCTGACACATGTGATAAGGAATTGAAAACAGAAAAAACTTTACTTTAGCAACAGTCAGGCCAATAGGGCATGGTCTATGGGGAGACCTTGTAGCAAGAGCTCCAACTCTGCCACCTCTCAAACGAGGAACTCGTACCTGTCAAAAGCAAATGATAGAAAAATTTATTGATTATGTAACCTTCATTGTCATAAATTATTGTATACATTTTGTTATCGACTTAGACTACAATTAATAATATAATCAAAACCTTGGCCTTAAACTTTGATCTTGAGGGTTCCCTCCACAACTTCTCCAGATCAGTGTTTAGATGAAAAACGTAGAGTAGCCAGCAGTGGGAATAATCTGCCAGGCCTTCAAGTGCCTCGGGTGGAGCCCGGGCAGGGTTGAGCCTCACGCATGCCCTAGCAAGAGGCACAAGTAAAGGCTGTCTTGGAGTGCCATTCCTGCATAAAGAGATGAAGAAACTAAGAGCCGTGAAAAAACCAAATTTTATGTGATGGAATTCTCATAGTTTGAAAGAACTAATACATAACCTAACGAAAAATGAACCGCCTTATACTCACATCCAGTAATAACTTGTTCATTACTGATATTCATAATGCAGGATTATGTTGTTGGAAATAAATAGGAAGCACATAAAATTACCGGGTGGAAAAACAAGACTGAACAGTTGCAATGGGTGCCATGGGATATACATGAGAGTCTGCTTCCTCCAAATTCTTCCCTGACCCCGCCATTGCTTTCCTCAAATCCTAAAACACCACAACTTCCATACATCACTGCAACTAGTCGGAGGACCTTAGAAGGATACATACATATCTTAAACAGCAACAAACAAGTTAAGAGTGTTTCTATACAATAAATCAAGATTTCTCAGCTCTAAAACAACCAATCCACAATTATTACAACTTAAACAAGGCATTATCGTTAATCAACATCACGCAAGAACTCACTTGTTGAGCTCTGATTCTGCCATTCCTCTCGGCAGCACACTTTTCGGCCAACCCCTTGAGCGAGCGCTCCAGCTCGCGGATCCTCAACGTGAGAAGCTTCGATTTCTTGCGAAGAACATACACTGATTTGTGTTTTGCCCAGACAAATAACGGCGTCAATAAACAGATTTGTTTGCGCACCAAGGAATGAGATTGAAAAAAGGAAAATTGTGGATTATTTACAGACCGGAGAAGGCTGCCGTCGCAGAAATCGCGGCCAACGCCAAGGCGAGAGACGGCCGCAGCCATTTCGAATTATCGACCGCCGCCATGGCCGGCGCCGGTGCCGGGTTATTTTCCAAACCGTTGGTTTGTGGTTAGGGCGCCATTTCACGGTAAGACTAGTCAAGATTCCCGCGAACTGGGGGCATTGTTATAAGTTGATTTATTAAACAATATTAATATAAACTTATTATTATTAAATACCTTTTTGAAGAAAAATAAAAATAAATATTTATCACATTTAAAAAAATGAAATAAATGTGAATGATGGCATAAAAGTCTGAAATATTTATTTATGTAAATTATATATTTTTCTATTTGCAGTAACTATCAAAAAAGAACGTTTTATTATAAATTTTATCATAATTTAATTGGTCAAAAAAATCTTATAATCAATGATTATTAGGGCTGTTAAACGAGACAAGCGAGTCGGGCTCAACTTGTATTCGAACTTGACTCGAGATCAAATAAGCTTTGAACATGTATGCTTGAGCTCGACTCGAATATTTTTATGTTGTTCGAGCTCAACGCGAGCTCGAATACACTTATATTATTTAATTTTGACAAGCTCGAACCTAACTCATTCATGAGCTCAAAATCGGATTGATTATAAAATAGAAAGTAACTCACTTAAATAAATGAAGTTAGTGTAGATTGAACCCATGACCTCAAGACATAAATAAAGAAATCGGCCGATTCCACTCAGAATCTGCCAATTTAAATTGGATCGGAAGCAATCCGATCTGAAACGGGTGTCGAATCAGGTTTTTATAAAACGGTCAACAAATAGGCCGATTCACGGCCGATTTGGGATCAGGGTAAATTGGGACAAATCGGTTTATATGGGTATATGACGAAAATACCCGAAGTATGATATTAAATAAATTATTTATGCATAGGTAAAAGTGGAATCAAAATTTTAAAAACCTAAAATCTACCTCCTCGCCCCTCCCTCTGCCGCCGCCGATCCCTCCCTCTACCCGTCTGCCACCGCCGACCTCTCCCCTCCCTCCGCTGCCACCCCTTGCATTTGCCCATCTGTCGCTACTTCCGTCCGGTAGTCTGTCGCCGCCCCTTCCCTCCGGCAGTCTGCTGCCGCCACTTCCCATCGACCCCGTGTGCCCCCCTTGCCTCTGCCCCTCCTTCTGCCGCTACCCCTTGCCTCTGCCCTCCCTCTGTTGGTTTGCTGCCTCCCCTTCCCTCCGGCCTCTGTTTGTAAAGTTTCAATTTTTTTTAATAAATTTTCATGCTTGCCATTTCTGTTTGTTCTAATTTGGTACAAATTTTATGCTGTGCAAATTTGGAGTTTGTTCTAGCTGCTGTTTGTTGATGCAGGTGTTGATGATGAATTTAGTGCTCATTTCTTTTTGATATGGTATGATTTTTGCTGTAAATTTTGATATGGTATCATGAGTGTGTAAATTTTTTGTTTGATGTAGGGTATGATTTTTGCTAGTCTTTGGCATTGTAACTAGACAATGTCACTATTGATTTTTGCAGATTTGTTGAAGGTTGATTACTATAATTTATGATCTCAATTATCAATGTCGCTGTTGGAACAAATTTGACATTGTACACATTTGGTAGTTGTTCTAGTTTATAATTTTGTATCGTCATTGGCTCACTGATGATTGTTTACTTCAATTAATTTTGTATCATCATTGTGCAGACTTGTTTGTTCTGATATATGATTTTGAATTTAGTTGTTGTTTCTGTTCTATGTTGTATAGATTTGTTGTTTGTTCTGATATATGATTTGATGTTGTCGCTGGCCTACTTGATGGTTGTTTAATTTAATTTATGATCTCACGCTATCCTACCATTTTAGCACTCACTTAGATTTTAAATTTAGTTGTTACTGTATTTTTTATCATTGCCAGATTTGTTATAGGGAAGATGGATATTGGTTGAGAATATGACACCCCACTTCACTCATCAAATGTTACACTTATGAAATTATAGTCTTGTGACAATAAATAGCGACGTTTTTTTGTACTTGTATTAAACTATAAAGTTGTGTATTTGTCTTGAGAAATTTTGTAATTATGTATTTTATGTATTTATGCTGATGAGTTGTCAAATTTTTTATATGACTAATTTGGACCAATTCGAACCGATTTAATTAAACCGATTCCTGACTGATTTAGATCGATTCGATCCGATTCCAATTCCAATGTTTGCCACTATGCCTCCTAGTTTTCAACTTGAATACCTACCATTTAAGTTATCTCACTACTTTGTTATTATATTGTGTATAAATAAATATAACTAGTTACACTTAAACTTTATTAGTATATATATATAAATATATAAATACTATATTATTATATTATTTTATCGAGTTGAGTTCGAATTGAGATATGAGTCGATTTTGACTTATAACTGAGTCGAGTCCGAACACTGCTTTACTAAAATTCAGCTCGAAGAATTTGAGCTCGACTTGAGTACGAGTTCAAGCATTTAAATATTGAGTTTCGAGTCGAGTCAAACCGAGTCAAATGCCAAATACTTACGAACTGGATTGCTTAATCAACAGCCTTAGTGATTATTATTTGTTAAAAAATTTATTATTATTAAAATATTTTCTATTATTTTTCAAGATAATTTATTAATTAAAATTTATAATTAAGGTCGTACTAAAAAATGCCTCCGCTTTCAAAGAAAAAGGTAGATAAGAAGTGCCAATTTATCTCGATGTAAGTAACATCATTTATTATTTTCAAACTAATTTAGTTCCAAGCTTCTTAGTTCCAAGTTTTTGCTTCAATTCCAAAGTCATATTTTTGTAAGCCAAATTCTAGCGGTGTTGAATGTTAAAGAGTTAAATTTGTATTTAATTGAATTAGTTCCGAATAGAACTAAACCAGCCATTGAATATTTATACAAGGATAAAACCTACATCTATTTATCGATAGAGATCCTAATAAAATTCATAAGACGATTTAGGTATTCAGGGGGACTACTGCGTTTGCAGGGCCAAAAATAGTCGGGCTCTTGTTCAGTCCACTACTACTAGTCAATAAGTGGAAGAAAAGCCAGGTAGTGTTGTTGTCTGCAAGAAAGATCCAACAAACATTTACGACGCCAAGCCCATCGCCTCGAGGGAAAGCAAGCTTTCTCCAATGAGGCAATCTCAATAGCTTAACTCGCAGTAACTTCGTTCATAAACACAGAGTGTCAACCTCAGAAAAACACTAATTGTAATGTGCAAATCATATCACAAAAACACGAACAAAATGGAGTCGTTCAATTTATTTTGTTGCACATACATTTGTGCAGTCCAAAGACAAGCGAGAGCTTCAAAGAGAACACATTTGCAGAAGGGCCATACTCCACCAAATGCCTCCTGAAAGAGCAGCTTCAATCAATCTTCGGGCGTATCCGAGCGGACACCTGATACATGAAAGTAGAACATATACGATCAACAAGTGAACAACCATAAATTAGACTATGCACACAAGATATCTAACAACCATCGACCCAAGCCAATCAAGTATAAACTAATTTCATAGAAATGACACAAAAATTTCTTTCTCCAAAACCATTCATGCATAAGTTTACGCTGTTAGCCTTCACAAGCAACAAGATAACAAGTGACAACAAGAAACATTTGATCAAAACATAAAGCTTCTCAAAATTGCAATAAAAAACACATGTTAAAAAGGATTTAAAGAACTACTACGCCAGCAAAAATATAGTCGGCAAAAAATCATTCTGTACTACACAATTTAACTGAATCTTTTCCACACCATTTCTTTCAACAACGTGAAGCAATAAGGATATCGGACATCTCATGCATCCCAGTTTAAAGAACTCCAATTCTAACATCTTCAAACCATGCTATCACAGTATCCAATCAAAAGTGTGCATCTTTTTTGTTAAAATTGTTTTTTTTTCTTCCTTTTTCTTTCTTTTTTCTTTCTTTTTGCCATGTGAGATGCCTCAATATTTATTTAACACCTCATTTAAACTTATTTCCCAAGATTTTGGTCCTCACAAATGCGAACAACGTATAAAATGTTTTTACCTTTGATTCAAAAGGAGCAAAGAGGAAATTGAACTTGTTCAATTCATTCACCGCAATGTCACATTTGACTGCTCAGCATGAATTGGAATCTATAAACAACCGCCCCTTCACCATCCTTAGTATTTGAAAAAACAAAAAATCGAACAAAAGGAACATTATTGCTATCTTGTCAAACGCTGCGCAACACCAGCATATCTCTATCCCATAAATCCGCAGTTCACTTCCTAACATTTCCCCCAATCCCCCTAATCCACAACTAGGTCCCAAACAATTTCATAAAAAGGAAAACACAAATTCATGACCCCCATTTCAACTGAACATCAACCAAAACACCACCAACACGACAACAATCCGGAAAAAGAGATGAAAAGAGAAGAAGGAAGAGATGGGAATCGATTACTGGGCTTCTCGGGTTTCCCATTGATCCACTTGGAGACGACGAAGTGAACCTTCTCCCGGTTGATGGCCTCGGCCTTGTGGGGCTCCTTGAGCACGTTCCGGACTAGGGAGGCGCATATGTTGGAGTAGGTTATGTACGTCATCCCAGCCGCCCTCCAGAACGGCGCCGCTCCGCCCGATCCCGCCGCCGACGCCATCTCCTCCGATCGAATTCACCGCCCTCTATTCGATTTTCCCCCAAATGTGCCCTCGCCGATCTTCTTCAATCCTCGGACGTTTGGTGCCAATTTCTTTGCTTCCCCCTCAGGCGGGTATGCGGGCTTTAGGCGATGGTCTTAACGGGTGGATTGTTTAGGAATTTGGTTTTATTTTATTTTATTTTTAATAAAATAAAATAAAGTTTAATGATGTTAAATTAATAATCCCTGCTATATTAATTGGTTATTTCTACGATATCTAATAAAAAGCTAATTATTACTTTTAATAACTCATTTGAAATAACTAAAATTAATAAGGAGCTTTTTTTACACATAAAAAATTTTTTATCATAAAAAGAGAAAATGTTTTTAACATTGTCTGATAGTAAGAAAATCAGACATAATGTAAAACCTTAGTTTCAGGTTAGGGTTTTACCCACTTGTTGTCTTATCTAATTCAGGCCGGTCTTAAATCGCTCCAACTTTCATACTGTGAGTATAGATCTCAAATGACCATATGAATATGTTATGGAGGCACAATATGTCTGATATACAATTGATAGATTCAGTACTGCTGTAGTAGAGCATAAGTTATCATCATATACGGAAGATATACCGGTTCTTGGTTGTGTTAGCTAAGAATTTTAGGGCTAGATCTAGGTCTCCACAGTGTTTAGATTCTGTTTGTACTTTTTTAGGGGATCTCTATTATATTCATTTTAGGGATTTTAGTCTATCAAGTTTGATTTAAACATCATATCCCACCTACTTAAATTTAGGGTTTCGAGGCATATTTAGCTTTCTTTCTTCGATTTTAGCTCGTAGAGTCCTCATTAGGCTTTAAGTCAATTTTGACTTTTGAAATATGTATGTGTGTGTGTCTATATATATATATATATATATATATATATATAATATATATATAGGTGGGCCCACTAGGCCTGCAGTTAGCTACATATCTTGATTGTGTAACATGGCAAGATCTGGACCGTCCACGTCAGCCATAGCATCACCTCCTATTTTCTTGGGATTTCTCGTACAATTTCAACGATTTTTACCCTAGCACCCCTGCCACTTTGGGCTGCCGCCGATGAGACTCCGACCAGCCTCTCGCCATCGGATCGGCACCATCATGAACATGTCACGGCGTACTATTGCCCCAGGCTAGCTTTGGCTATGGCGTCGCCACGTTAGCCACTGGAATAAGCGTTTTGTTTGTCAATTTTTCACGCCGCCACCACTTTTTGAACTGTTTTTGGGGCAGGCAAGTCTACTACCTAGACAACTTCCCCTTGCCGAGGCCGGAAATTTGAGACAAGCCCGACCCTCATTGTATCTGTGATCACTACTAGTGACATCGTCACTCTCGACAGCGATATGCCCACTTTCTGGCCATTTTTCAGCCAGTTTGTAAATCCCTGGCTTTTTGTCTGTTAGTTTTAGTTTCGGTTCGATCGTAACCCTGAATCAAGTTGCATGTTCAGCCCTTTTGCCGTGTATTTATGTATGGTATATAAGTATGTATGAATTGCCCTATCAAACGCTATGTGCATGACATTTTTATGTTTGGTTCGGTCAAGTTGAATCTAGTTAGACCGTAGGACTAAGTCCCGCATGTCTAGTCACTTTTCGTGCGTTGTGGTCGTGTTTGTTTCGGGTGTTTTCGGTGGAAAAAAAAACCTAAAATGATGTAAATGAGGACCGGACATGAAAGGCGTTGTGCCAACGCCCTCACACCCAAACAAAGTTTGAATTTGATACTCAAGTTCAGACCATAGACGCCAAGGTGCTGTCAAACGCCCTCACACCCGTGACTTGCCTTATTTTGAGAAATTTTTCCATGTTATATTATTTATTTACTTTATAAGCCACCAAATTATTTTCCCCTTTTTCTTTTTAAAATTTAAATCTCAACACACCTCTTTAGGTGTGGAACCCATGCCTATGACATTACCAAACCAACTACCCTCTTTTTTTATAAAACCCCACCCTCATCCTCACCTTTCCACTCCAACACAACCACTCCACTCACCCTCAACGTCCCTCTCCTTCTCCCAACCTTCTTCACCATTCTTTGAGCTCTCTCTATACTTCCTTGATCTTCCAAGATGTTCTTCTTTCAAGAGTTGAAGGACTTGGAGTGGGAAAACTCCAAGTGACCTCACCTTGAACCTTTAAAGGTATGTTCTTTCCCCGGTTTTGGTTGAAGATTCTTGTTTGGGTTGTTGTTTCATGTATGGATATTTTTGTTTGCATTTTTACCTTGTAGATATGCCTCTTAAAGTAGTTTGAGATATGGTTTCATGTCATTCTCATGTGTAGATAAATAGTTGTGATTTTTGTATCATCTGTGTGTCGAGATCTGCACTAGTTGATCATAAAATTCATAACTCATATTTTAGTTGTTAGATTTATATGATCTTGGTCTGTTTGTTTTCACACAATATATATGTACAAGTTATATGTTGAGCATGTCGACTGATTTGGCATGGATAATCATGAAAATGTCCAAAATTGAACAAAAGGTGGCAGCTTTCAAGGTTCTAGTGACCTGATTGCCCATTTCTCCAATTTTTACACCTTCACATGATTTTAATTTCATGATGTATCTATCATCTATTAAGCATGTTGTGATCTTAATATCATAAATTTACTGTACTAAAATTACCTCAACTAAGGCCTAAACAAAATTAATGAAACATTGTGTGCATATGTTGTGTTCTGTGTTGACTGCCTGTGTTGTGTGTGTAACATCCTAAAAATCTTAGTCTAATAAAAGACTGAAAACAAAATTTAACTACTAACGTACAACTTAGCGGAATAAAATTTAAAAGAATAATCATAACCATTCAACAATCAACAACAATCATAAATATATACATAAATATAACCACTCAACAATTAACAACAATCATAAATACATACTTAATCATAACCACTCAACAATCAACAGCAATCATAAATACATACATAATCATAACATAATTAATTTTACTTTCTCATTTTCATAACCTAATTACTTCCATACCCACATTACGTAGGTTGTCAAAAATCACTTCCATACCCACTTGTAGATACGAAAAGTCATAAATTATGAATACATACACACTCAAAATGTGATAAGTCATTCCATAAAACTTATGGAAATAAATCTATAAATATTACCTTTATTTAATAATATCTAAGATTGATTTCGAGACAAAATACCGGAGTTATTTTTTGGGTGTTACAGTGTGTTTAGTTAAATGTTTGGGTAATAATTAGATCACAAAAAATTCTATAAAAAAATTCCTAATAAACCAATAATTATTTTATGTAACCTTGAAAATTTTGGACTTAAACAAAATTCATTCTAATGGTTAATTGGTTCATATTTTTGGAGTACATAGGAACTATGTTCATAATCATGCTTCTATTATTTCAATTGAAAATTTTATAGAAATAGAAAATATATTCATCTGTAGGAAAATTATATAATAAATTACGGAGTTTACTAAGTGTCCTAATATTGTCTATGTAAATTTTCAAAGCAATTAAGTTTACGTAATCTTTCTAATCTTGATTTCTAATTTAGTGATTTCTATAATTTACCCAACCAGGGTAGAATTAGAAAATTCTATTAAATTACTTACACGCCCAAATGCTCCAAAAATTTACATAGACAATATTAAGAGTTAATTATTATTTTTGACTCAAGTCGAAGTCGAGTCAACTTTTATTTACAAAAATTGCCACCCGAAATTCCCTTTCGAAGTTTTCCCTCTCTCCCCAACCGCCACCCCAACGCCGCCGCTGACACCACCTTTGGTAGCCACACCATCGCCTAGCTGTCCCCCACCTTCCAGGCCGCCACTCAGCCTCCATGACCCAAGAGAGTCGGGCGCTCGTGCCTCACTCAGGATGCCGACTCCGCCAGTGACTGCACCGCTCAAACTGTCACTATCCCATCAACCTAGAGGACCTTCCTCCTTCCCGTGCACCACCACCTTCGCCCCCAGCGTCATCGTGTCGAGCTTGCTGAGTCGGTGCCAACCCACGGTCCAGCCACACAGCCGAAAGCCTCCAGAAAACTGGATTTGCTAGAATTTGCCAGAAATTGCTACATTTTTGTCAAATTCCTCCCACCGAACGATCAAACTTCGGATGCCGTCAGGTGCTGCATTCAAGTCCCGAAACGCGCGACCAAACCCTAATCGTCGCTGATAGCTGATGACACGAGGTATAATTACCTTCGATGTAATTATTTTAAAATGATAATTATTAGAATAGTATGTTAGGATTTGATTGATTGACATGATAAAATATTTTGATTGTGAATAAAATAAATTTATATTATTTGAATGATATTAAATAAATGTTAATGAACTAATTAAATAAATTAAGTATGAATTGTTAATTAAATGCAATGTAATTTAAGAAATCACGATGTGACTTGATGTGAATAGGGCTAATGAGTATGTTATTAAGGATATGTGATTGCATCATTCAGATAGTGGGTGTTAACTTTTAGATTTGATGTGTAAGTATGGATTAAGAGCTCGCTTCCTAGGCACGTGGACATGATTTGAGCTTCTACTAGGTCCATTTAGGATTCGCTTTTAGTTTGATATTCTCTTCTATCATGATTGATTTGACACATAAGCAGACGTGTCAAGTAGTGGATTTATCATATCCCACTTATCACAGGTCATTTAGTCATACAAATTTTTGGATTATTAACCCTCGAGGATGAGGCCTTTCAAGTTTGTTTCAAAAACTCAAATCTTGATCATGATGCCTTTGGGCCTATTATAATATAATCTCTACCCATACCTTTGTATATATAGTTTTTCGATTTTTGAGTGAGATATGAGACAAGGGGAAAGTTGACTTGCACAAATCACGAGCGGTGCATGTGCTAGTCAAAGCGGTCTCTAGATTGGTGAGCGGATCATTCCATTCCCGAGGGATCATGACAACTCCATATTTTATGTTTCTTAAACCTGGAGAAGTGTGGTGGTTTATAGGTAGTGCAATGTAGTGCATGTTTAAACTTATGGATCCAAAGAGTACTAAAGGTGCCTGCCTGAGAGTACTCGGTCTTTGTGCTTAGGGGCTATAAGTTATACGGAGGACGTAAATGGCTTTAGTTTAATGAATTTTCCTGAGCATGTGATAGTATGAAAATGCCGAGGTATAAGACCAGTTAGAATGGGATGCTATTCAAGCTTAGGCTTATGACTCCTGATTAATGCCCTTATGAGTGATTCTAATGCAGAAATATAAATGATTGATTTTATTTAACATGAAAGTCGACTCTCATGTGCCAGTTTGATTATTTATTTATTTATGGATCAGTAACACTTGTTATTGACTTTTTGTATTATATATGTAAGAGAGAACATGAATGACTGAGCACTATTAGTACAACGGAGGAGCAACAATGCAACTTGTACACATGCACCTGCCAAGATGGAATGAAAAAGTGTGATGAGATGAGCTGCTATGTATTTTTATAGATAAAATTCTATAATATTTGATTGTGGGAAATGTTTGGGTGAAACTATGATGTGATTTGTGTATGTTGGCTATCATGAGTAGAACAGCATGACCAAATCAGGTCAAAACTCAGGTAAATAAAAAAAATGATTATAATGTGAATGTCGTGAGAAAAACAGTATGTTTTGACAATGTTTTATGTTTTATCGATATGTATATAAATTATTTGTTGTTAATAGGGTCATCCATGTCACACTTTTAGGAGAGAGTCTGTCTATTTTATTTTAAAATCGTTGTTTTTTTTTAAAAAATTTAACTGGTTTGCTTTATTTTGAATATGGATAGGATATTGTAACGACCCACCTTAGCCAGCTAGAGGTTTCCCAAAAATACTAAAGATATAAAAATAAAATGCAAGCACATACATCATAACATGACAAATAATTATGCTTGATGTAAAATGGCATAAGGTAAACTAACTACGCAAAAGCAAAGTCTCACAACTTCTAAACTGTTTCTAATAGTCACACTTCTAACTCAAATAATATAAAGAAGAAGTCCAATTTTATCCATCAATTTTTCCAATATGGGTTGGCAAGAGGACAAACAACCACACCCTTAACCGTTAATCTAAAGTTGCTCACCTGTGATCACAAAACCACGTTAATGATAAAACCACTAAATCATATAATTACATGAAACAAGTCAATATATTACATATCATTATTTATCAAGTCTTTTATTGATTATGAGTCTATGTCAAGCTCTAATTATGCTGGAAGGGGTGGTTGCCCTATCCCATTACAATCTCATATATGCGCACACGCGTTACGTGGCCCACGGCTTGTAATTACCGATATTTGTCATTGACTCACCCTCTCGATATCACAAGTGCATAATGAGTCGTCTTGTACCATTGTGCCTGGTCACCCTTTTCGGCATAAGGGCAAGTATGTTATCTTTCAAATAATTTTAAAGGTACGGCCCTATGTTAGATTGAGTGAATTCCTTCACCCTGATTGTGCTTAGCGCATGGTGGTCGAATGTAGGCTTAGGCCAAATTATACGTAAGTATATTTTTATATGAGGAATAATGTAGGCTATGGAATGACTTAATTATATCATGATTTAACAAAATAAAGCATGCCACAAGCAAGTATAAAATAAAATAAAATATTTAAATTTATACAATTATAACATGTCTAATTAGATAATTAATTATTCATATGACAAAATCAATTAAGTCATACCTTACCTTTAAAATTAATTATTCAAATCCCAATTCACCCTTAGCCAACAATACAATAATTATTAACCTTATAGCATGTATTTAATTACTAATACTAGTGTATTTTCCTTAAAAGCGTTAATTAGTTAACCAAAGAAATCTTATTAAGATTACCATCCTAGGGATTAAAATTATCATTTAAAATTTTAATTAATATTACTTCTTAACACCAAATTAATGAGTAACAATTACCTATTCTCTTAATAAAAACTCAGGTACACATTTAATAATTTATTAACCTTTTTACTAATTCAGAATGTTTATCTAGCAATTAATTAAGTCATTCTATTAAATTATTTTAAATAATCTGTATTATCATAATTCAAGGATACTACTAATGAAATTATTTTAAATTACTTATTTGACAAAGGTTCGCACTTCACTTATTTTACCGCATGCTACTAAGACCTAACTCTTGATGCTTATTATATTATTATATTTTAATAACCTACTTTTTTATGATAATTGACTAATTGTCAACATGACCCGCTATATTAAACTTGTACTTAAATTTAAACTTGAAAAAATAAGTTTAATAATAACTGTATCATGAATGACCTGTTATCAACACTATTATAAAATATTTATTTTAGACATGATAAAATATATTAACTTTATCTTATGAACCAATTATAATATAATATTATTTACATTTAATGTATTTATTAGCAAAATTTAATAAACAATCATACCCATCAGACTATAAATAGATAGAAGGCTCTAATTACCCCATATTTAAACCTTAATTACCCATTATTAAAATAATCAACTTTACCTATTTTGTGCTTAATTTTTAATTCTTGATTATAGTTTAATAATAATTACATTATAATTAACTATTATTACATTGATTTTAAAGGTTAAAATTTTACTTTATTAATCACTTATAACTACCTATATTTATTTATAAACTTATAATGCATAAATCGATTATAAACAATTAATCTATATAGTAATATCAAACTACCCATGGATTAATAAGGTTTGTTTAACCTAACCATGATTATTTGTAAGCATAACTTGGTTATTAGTTTAATCACCATGGCCACAAAGTGTAAGGAGCACCGATCATGCAACCCAATGCAAAATAAAAGAAAAAGAACGATTAGGGTGGAGGGTCGTGCACAACACGACGCCATGCACGTGAATAAAATTCTTTCACCTAATGCTGTAGGACAACCAGTAACCCCCCCACATGGAAAAAACAACCCTCAAAACTAATCAACAATGTAAAACATAACAAAGAATAGAAGGTTATCCATAGAAACATTATGAACTAAACTTAAAATATGCATAGATGACATGAATAAGAGGAAGGAGGAAGGAAAAGAGCAGGGGAGGAGAAAGAAACCCAAGTAGTGGGGAGGAGCGTGAGGAGTTGACGACGGTGGGGAAGGAAAGAAGGGGTGACATTGGTAGAAATGGGATGACCGTTTTACAAGTGTCTATTAATATAAGGAGCATCCAACCCCCAATGCTTAAATTTTCCACAAAATCCTCCGATGTCCCAACCTTCTTATCCATACCCAATATATACGCACAATTATCTCAATTAAACTATCCCCATACCTCTTTATCTCTAACAAATATAACAATAATATTATTAATACTTAATTCATCAAATGATAGCCCTCCTTCGGTAGGCTTGATAGCATGAGTCACCTATGGCTTGACATATATATATATATATATATATATATATATATATATATATATATGTGTGTGTGTGTGTGTGTGTGTGTGTGTGTGTGTGTGTGTGTGTGTGTGTGTGTAATAACGTTAGAGCCTAAATATTTCATCTATTCATTGAATGTTTGCATCACCATCTTGAGATTTCGAGGGTAGATCCAGGTTAGCTTGACCGAATTAAGTAGCTTAGCAAACACTTTAGTCGCCAGTAATATTTTCAATCTGGTTCACAGGTGAACCAAATTGGGGTGTTACAATTAATCTCACCTAGAACTTAGTAGCTCAAATTCGATTAAGATATAATTATTAAACATGTGGGTAAGTAGATGGTGATTACGAGCAAAGCTTAATGTTCGATTCTATTTCACATCATTAATTATTAATATCTTAATGGTTATTTGTTGCAAATTATATGTGTTAGAAAATTCTTTTACCTGAATAGGTGTTTTTCTTTGTTAAACACTTTTCACTTGTCGTCAATTTTTTTCAAGTGTATTAATGAATATTTTTTAATTAGATTAATTCTGATACAATTATAATTGTCGACACTTACATAAATTATTTTTTATAATGATAAAAAACTTTCAGCAATGATTTGTTAATGTATATTTCAGTTACACTATATAGTCATGATCATCATGAAATAATTGGCTAACAAAGTTGTTACAGGACCTTTAATAAACATGCATTTTCTCGTATGTCAAATTACTTGAATTATTCCTTCTAGTTTTAATTTTTTTATGAGTTTATAACTAGAACCAAGCTTCCATAAGATTAAATAACTTGACATCTATACCCATGACCATATTTATTGGTTAATTTATTCATTTAATTTCGTATTTAAATGATTTTGTATCATTATGAAGAATTTTGTTGCTTCTTTTATTTTTGGCATATAGCTGAAAATATAATAAATACCAAATATTTCTTATATATGGTGCAAGATTATTATTTTTCTCTAAATTAGTTTAGAGAAGTAATGTGAAAATAAGGATAATTTTTTGTCAATTAAAATATTCTATAAATTTCTTGACAAACTAGAGTTGTCGAAATTAAGAACAAAATCCTTATTTGATGGTTAAGTTCATCATCACACGGTGTGATTTCGATTATATTTTCAATAATACCTTATTAAAGTGGGAATAAAGATACTTAACCAAATGCTTTTATATCAACAATTTTTATGATGTACTCTAACAAAGGTTTTGTGCTTTTTTTAGTTGGATGATGACTTTGAAAGTCGTAAATCTGTGTTCACATCTCAATTTATTTTTTAAGAGATTCAGTAATAATATTTATCTTTTAGGGATATTTGAACTCTTTTATTATTATTTTTTACAATATTTATTTTTTGAACATATGCATAAGAATGAGATTGATATGAAGATGTCATGCTTCATAAATTGACTTGTAAAATCTTCATTTAGTATGAAAGATTTTGAGATTTGTAATGCTTTATAATATTAACCTTTACATAAATGTGGTTGATAATCAAAATTTAATCCAAGTGGGAGCAACACAAAATGATACTACATACAACTCTTAGTGAGTGTATATATAAATTTTAGATCACATTATTTGTTAATGTGATTTTATACTTTCTAAAGTGGTAAAATTTTACTTTGAATTGTTAGAATATGATTGTAACATAAATAGAATTCATGAATATAAAATGAAGTCTCAAAACTTCATGTAGATATAACTAGATGATTGATTACTTGATTTTTTTTAAGTCAAGTGATACATGCATTTATCTTTAGATATTTTTTTTTACATACAAAATATTTTACTAGTTGTCTAAATGATCATCAATTAGCCTCAAGTTAGCCACAATATATTTTGTCTTTGTGATTATATCAAATGGACATTAAGTAACATTTTCTATAGTTATAAAATGCATTGACACGATTTTTGTATTAGTTATAAGAATTATGAAAGATCATTATGAACATTTAATGTGCTCAAATAAATGGTCTATATTTAATTGTCATCTAAAATCATGAATTTTTTTTAACAATTCTTAAAAGATCAGTTATGATCTTATGTTAAGATATATCATATCATAATTGACGTTCTATAATTATGGGTAAATTTGAAAGTTGGTGTTTTTTTATATGGTAAATAGTCTTTTATTTTAAAATTAAGGACATGCACATACTAGTTGATTTATGCTTTGTGTTAAAATCAACATAAATACTAGTTGGTAAACTTTGTGTTAAAATTGACATGAGTACAAAATGATTTCTATTTTGTGTTAAAATCTATTCTATATATTTTAATGCACCAATTTTTGTTTTTAAATTAAGGTGACTTAATTAAATCAACTTAATCATTAATTTTGAGTATCCCAAAAATTGAATATTTATGCATATTTTGTTGTCATTTGATGACATGGATAAATGAAACAATTTTTCTTAATTGCTTATTAAGGATAAAGGAAAAGATATCATTAATATATAGGCATGAACATTTCAAAGTTTTTTTATCTTTCGTAGCCTTATATGTAGGGTTGCTAATTGAGCGAGCCAGCTCGCGAGCATTTAGCGTTCGGCTCAGCTTGACTCGACTCAAAACTCAACATTTAAATATTCGAGCTCGAACTCGAATCTTACGAGCCGAACTTGACCAAGGTGGTGTTCGACTTGACTCGACTCAGTTATAACTCAAACTCGACTCGTAGCTCGACTCGATAAAATAATATAATAATATAGTTTTTATATTATTTTTATTTATTTCTTTATTTCTATATACATATATAATAAAATTGCACATATGTTGATTTGCAAATGAATTGTCGTTTACAGCTAATTAGGCACAAATCTTAATAATGCAAATCATTTCATAGATGTAAATATAACTTATATGTTGAGTTATATTATTCATAATAAATACCTAACTTAGTATTTTACATTTAATCTATAACTTAGTGCTCTACAAGATAGTGCAGTATGAAATAATTTGGTTAAAATAGTTTGATTCACTATTTAGGGATTATTTCATTTTGAAAGGAGACAATCTTATTGCTACTGTGACGGAATAAATTTTAATCTCGTGTACCAAATAAATGATATCTTGATCAATATTATTTTTGAGAGCATTATTTTGATGAATTTTTATACTATCACATAAAAGGTCTCATTTATTGAGATATATAATTTTTTTTAAAAAAATGATATTTTATGATAGTATTTGAGATGTCGAAGTTATCATACATACTTGATGATGTATTTGTCAAAACTTGCAATGATTTTGCATAATGTATGTTCATTAACACAAGGAATAATATGTCAAATGGGATGAATGACTTTCTCACTGAGCATTTGTCTCTAATGCTTGAGTAGCATTAAGAGATGACACATTAGTACTTCAACTCACGTATGTCGTCTCATTAAAAGATTGAGATAAGACTATTTTTGAAAATGGTTGATGTGGTTTCTCATAGCCATAATCTCATATAACTAGACATGAGACTTAGACAATTACATCAGTTGTAATTATATTAGTTATCTCAAGTTAGTTTCCCGAGTGGTAATTGAACTTAAATTTATATGGTGTTGATAAAAGACATACGCTCTATATTAATTATTTTCTATGTGAATTATTTTCTATATGAATATCTATCTATCATAACATGTGATTCATATCACGTGTTTCATTGCGACCAAGAGGATAGTGGAAGAATGATCCTTACTTCTCCACTGAGTGAGATCCTCGAAGCAGAATTGCTTCTCAATACCCTTAGTTACTTTCAACTATATTTGAGAAAGCAAAACTATTTTTCTTTCTTTAGTTTGTTACATACATCCATGATAATTTAATGATAAGAGACATGTCTAAGAAAGTCATCATTTTGTATATCAAAAGTAACATAAGTATGAAAGAAAGACTATTATAAATTGTATCTAAGTCTAGAGCATTATAAAGTCTTTGTGACCGAAAAATGTATATACAAATAGTGAAATAACATAATTTGAAGGATTTGTGATCTTTCCAAATAATCCGGGGTTCGATAATTACATATAAGTCACTATGTATCCCCTAACATGTGCATAGTTTGAGCTTCCATATTTTGTTGTACTCGCAGGTTGCACGGCCTACTTCTCATATGAAAAACTCTTTTAAAACACTATCACCTTTTTTCATGTGCGAGTGAGAGATTTGATTTAGTGACACCCATAAGTTGGTAACGCACTTTTACCTCATTATGTGTGAGTGGGAGATGACATATTTTTTTGGTGGAGGCACCTATAAGTTCAATCAAGAGATTAACTTTGACTTATTCTTAAGTTGATCAAATATTATCTCATGATATTTATCCTATCAGTTAGTTTAAGATAATGATAGAAAAGTTTATAAATATTATATCTTCTCCCCAAACTTAAAAAGAGGGGAGAAAAAAGAAGAAGTTATGGTATTTCTAATAAAAGGGATAATAGGTCGTGAAAATTAGACTTTTTCCTAATGATTAAATCTTGACTTGCCAACGTAGTGAATCTTTTCTATCAATCCATTTTGCTGCAATATAAGTTTTTATCTTATTCATATTTTATCATATATTTAATTTCTACAATAATTAAAGAATACAACCTAACACACCCTAACCCATGGATTAGTAATCAGTCAACTAGTCTTGATTTTCCTTTAAAAGCATTAAACTAGTCTTCTTGACGCTTTGAAAGTACTTTACGTAGCATCTACGGGTAATATATAATTTTCTACAAATCATGAATCCAAGATTTTGTTCGGCAGCATTCCTAATTTCCAATTACCTTTTCTTCTCGTCCCTGATCTGTATTTTGCTCTCTTTTCCATGTACATAAGAAAAGAGATTAGTTTATTAACATCACGTGATTACAACTAAACTGAACACTACTTTAGTTAAACAAATAATTATTTTGAAAGTGGATTGAATAACTAATTTAGTGTGGACTCTGGCCAAACCATCAATCATGCAAACAGCGATACAGCATGCACAACTTTTGCTGCTGTCCTTGAAATGCAATGTAAAGGAGAATAATGGCGAAGTAGCAAAGCTTAGAGAAAAGGGTTGTTAGATGAGATGCTTGTGAAAACCTACAAGACACCGCATGACCACCAATTGAGGAAGAATACTGGCACTACTTTTCCTTCTTCATTGTTTGCTCCATTTGTTTATAGTGAGGTGGCTAGCCTAGCTAACTGGTTTTTAAAACCTTACCTTCTTTTTTAACTTTCAAAAGTTGTAGTTTGATTCTTGTTTTTCCAATGATTGACACCCTCGCAACTTTTCAAGGTAACCATCTAAACTCGAGCATCTAAGTAGACAAATTTTGGTACGATAGGGTACGCTTGTCTACATTGAAGGAATGACATGTATGTAACTTATTTGCTCTCATCTACTGCAAAATATTTTCATTTGGATCGAGAACAGTACTGCACCCAAGTGGAGCGAACGAGTGAATAAATTTTTCGACCAAAGCGATGTGCTTGCCTGATCCCTTACCTTATAAGTAATGAAAAAACTATTAGTATAATTCAGGAAGGGAATTTTTGCGTTCCTCAAACGCAGGAAAGAGAGGTAGTACACATGCATGGGATCAATGGGAGACCAAGTTGTATGTGTTAGGATGTTACCGAGGGTGCTAACATAGTAGCCAGAATATGATTCCCATCCGTGAAAATTTGAACCAAACACATTTTGACGGAAATGAATCTTTGAGTTCCATTTTTATCAATCCTAGAAGCTATACCAAACCTCCCTTTTGGTCCACCAGAAAAGAGAGGTTTGCGTTGTAAGCTTTCCTTAGTTGGGTCTTGGTCCTACTACAGTTACCGCTGTTAATATGCTGTGCTGCATGAAAGTCCTAGCTGATTGATATATAATAACATATTCTGTTTCCCAGCTCCTGTTGTCTTTGTATTCCCTTTATGAACTGTCAGGTCGGTCATTCTAAGCCAGCCAAATCAATATTACTTTTTGTTGATCAAGTATCTAGCTACCCAAAATATCTCCCTATAAATACCCACAGATCATACCATCGAATACCCATCTTCTCATCTCCAGAGCTAGCTAGCTAGCACAGTTTATCACTTAATTCCCATCTACAATATATTTAGCTAGCAAAATGGGACGCAAGAGTAGCGGCGTATCAAGAAGGGGATCATCATCATGCTTAAGGTTCTTGTTGTCTATGTTTAGCATGTTTCAATGCAAGAGGTCAAGAGATGGAGAGGATTTTGATGATGGGTCATGGGAGATCAGAGGAACGAGAAGAACAAGAACTAGTGACGATGAAGATGACAGCTACTTCGCCGATCCTGACATAGACAGCAGGGCCTCAGATTACATTGCCAACTTCCATAGGAGCCGAATAATGAACTCGGAGAGTCAGACCTATGCTTATTGAGATATAAACATTGGTTTGCATGATCATAGCTCAAACTTATGGTTTTCAATTGTAATTTATGGTGATGGTCTGTTTGGCTTTTGCCATAGCTGGACATTACATTTCATGTATGTCATTACAACTGGGTGAGTGTTGATACCAATAACTTGAGTTGCAGCATTTAGAGGTTGGTCATTTGAAGATGAGATATGAATGTTCAGTTGTAATATCTTCATGGCCTAGAAGGCCAAGAAATTTATTTTTTACCTTACTGATCAGCTGCTGTCCATGTTCTTTGAAGCTATTCTAATTTTGAACCAGTCCTTCATATCATTCTACTGAAAACTATGCTACAACAAATTGCCTAGGTATTATTGATCATCCATAGTTATTATCTTTATTATGTGCTAGCTGTTGTTAGGGTGAAGAACCAGGAGAACCCAATTAGCTTCTGCTCTGTGAATGTAGACTCCCTTTGGGGGAGCTTTTAGATTGTGCCGGAGAAAAAGAGTGGTTTGTGATGGTTCACCCTTCCATTCTCCACTTTTCAGCTTCACCAAACGAGGCACTGACAGTGACAAATTCAATTGCTGTTCACAAAGAGATTCCTTTGCTTTCTCTTGCAGAATGCAATTAATGGGATTCAAGGTCGGATCATAAAAGATAACATAACAATTTAGGAACAAAAAATATGTATGGCCAGCTGTGGATTTAGGAAATATATTCACAGTTGTTACGGTAGCCACACAAAACAACACAAAAAAGAAAAAAATCAAAACAACAAAAGAATCAATTTATGAATCAACAAGCTTCAACAAGTTTGCTTTTACATAAAAGTTAATATTGTGTTAATCATTGCGTGTACAAATTAAATTTGATAATTTGGTGATTTACTTTTGTAAGTCTGTTTTTATATAAGTGCTCAGTGATTTATCATTGTAAGTTTTATGACTTATTTTTATGATTTAATTATATTTCTCTTCATTGTAGTGATGAGTTCAAGTGCAAATCGACAGGCTTAAATCACTTGTTCAAATTAAAGTAGATAACTGAAATTGAAGACTTATAGGCACGTCATTACGAATCATATACGGAATAGTATTCTATTTGATATTAAATATGAGACTAATTTTATGAGATTTTCAATTAACTCAATTTTAAAAATTCTGTTGTCCAAAATTTTTTGGGCCTATGGGCCTACTCTGTGTCTACTATAACCTACTATTCAATAAGGTATTCAGTCAACTTTAATATTATTTATAAAGAACTAATTAAAGTGTAAATTAATAAACTTAAATCTTTTCTTCAAAAGTTATTAACTAAAATTCAAAATTTATAGGCACGCCTTCGGATCTTACCTGGTTAAATATCGGATATATGACTAATTTTGTTAAATCTTATATTTGTAGTATAATACTGCTATATTCAGTGTTAGATTTAGATTCATTTTTCATTGTGCTCCATCTTATGGTTTATATGCTAGTTTTACTATTTCTACATAATCATTTTCACTATTTGCTAATTTTTGTAGTTTCTGTTTCATACGTAATCATTATTATCGATGTTTAGTCACTGTTTACTTCATGTCTATGTCTTGTTTAACATTATTAGGTCATATCTATAGTAGCATCTCTGTTGTTCTTATTGTGAAGTTTTTTTGATTTAGCATGTGTACATTAATTTTTTAGTTCTCCATATGTTATATCCTTGTTGTTCTATTACTTGTGTAATCACTCTCTCCATCCAACGCGAGCATGTATCATTTAAAATTAAATTGTAGGTTGTCATTCTAAAATTGGGTTATCGTCCAGTTGATAGAACTTAGCTCGCCGTTAGTAGTGCCATTGGAGCTCTTCTGAAAGATCTCTTAAGACTTTGGTGCTTTTATGCATTGGAGGATGCGTCAGGTAGTAGTTTTTATTAAAAAATTCACTTAACTTGGGTCATTCGAGCGATAATTTCACTCTCTCTATCAACATCAGTTCGAATGAAGGACGACGCAAGTGATGGATTTTGTTAAAAATCTACTTAATTTGGGTCCTCTATCATGATTTACCTTTTGCTATTAATAATCTTTAAGATGAGATACCTTAAATTATCTTCAAACAAAACTCCACTTCAAATTACCTCAGTTTTTATATTATATGATTTAATAAAAACATACATTATTATATTATGTTTTGTCGATTTTGATTTTGAGTAAACGTGGGACCATTGGTAGAGACTTTGGCCCGCTTCTATTGCAGGACTTTTACTTCCAATAATAAGTAATTAATTTCAATATTTTTTCTCAATAAAACAATAAACCAGTAAGCTCAAAGATTTGGGTGACTACCATTTCGAAATATAAAAATAATAGGGTTAAACCTATGCGTCCAAATTCTAGAAACTTCTAGAAGATTATATTATCTTTGTTATATATATATATATATATATATAAGTGGAGCATTGAGGTGAGCCAAGGGTAGAAAAATTTCTGCCCCGAAGAATCATCTGGCCTATCCTACTGCCTTCTCCCCTCCCGCGCCACCGCCGCTAGCCGCTCTTCTCCCCACCAGCCGACCTCCACCCCATACCAGCGCTGGTCGCCCTCCCCCAACCACCGCCGGGGCCGGAACTCCTTGTCCCCCGGTCATCGCCTTCACCTCCTTCGCCGCCTTCACCACCCTTGTCGCCTACAACTCTGCAATCAAGCTCAGCTGGCTCCGCCTACTCCTCGGCGGCGCCTACTCCCTAGTGGCACCTCCCTCCCCCTCCTCCACTCCTCGCCCCTACCCTCCTGAGGGATCCTGACAACTCTGCGTTTGAGTTCCTCACACCCGGAGAACGTGGAGGTTTACAGGTACTATTTAGTACAGCGCATGTCCGGACTTGTGGTTTAAAGGTTAGTAAAGGCGACTGTCCTGAGTGTACTCGCCTTTGTGCTCAAGGCCAGGAGAAATATGGAGGTAAGGAAAGAGGCTTAGGATTTGAGACCAGAAAATGAAGTGAGAAAATGTCGAGAGCAGCATCAGTAGCAGCAGATCAGTAAGTTCGGGATGCTACCGGGTCTGCAGCCCAGTGGCTCCTCAGTAGTGCCCTTCAGAGTGTTCACATGGAGTATATAATGTTTTCTTTCATATGAGAGTTTGCTCTCATAGGCAGCTTGTTATAGTTATTTTATTTTCGGGACCAATAACACTTGTTACTGACGTGTTTTTATATTATATGTAGGTAATAATCACGAGCTGGAGGAGCCAGTTTGGACGGAAGAGCACTGTTCTCACTTGCACACATGTCAGTCGATTGAGTGATTATATTATGTTTATGATGTTATTATATATTGAATGGTGTAATTAAATACTTGAGACATGATGATGTGACATGATTAAATGTTAAGACATGATAGAATGTGAAACATGAATAGAGTGCACAGTGGAAGAGTTGTGGGTTGAGACCCCAGTTCTAGAATGAGTTTACAGTATATTATATTGTGTGTGAATGAAATTGTTGATATATGCACATATATTTATATATATTATTTTGACTGGGTGGACCCTAATTGTACTTTTAGGGGAGACTTCTGTCCGTTGTATTTAGAATTTTTATTAATTTTGATCGTAATCGTATTATTGTATGAATTACCTTGTATGTCATCTATGTAGTATCATGTTAGGATTTTGAGCATTTATCCATGATGATGAGTCGTATCTTCATCTTAAGACGCCGAGATTAGATCCGCACGAGTTGGGTTCGGGTTAGCTGACCTAACTGATGCCTGTAACATGTTGGTTCGGTTTACGATCATGGACCAAATTTGGGGTGTTACAGAATTGGTATCAGAGCCACTCTCGGTCGATTAAGATGTAGGATACTTTTATAGGTGATGTGTGTGCAAAGACTGCTCCAAGTCCAGCTGGCAGGTATGTTTCTATATATTTTCTTTGCATGCAGATTTTTCTTCATAAGTTGTTTGGATAACAGTGTATTCAGGACTTGATCAGAAATATGTGTCATTGACCTTAGTTGAGCTGACATGCCATTTGTGGATTTTTATCATGATATCAAACTGCTTGCCCAGTTAGATGTGAGCAGGGCATGCAGTAGTGCTAGCAAAGGTAGAATGGGTATAGGATCCTATCTTATACCAGATCTAGATGTCAACAGAAGTTAGATTCTAAGAATCTGACAGGCATGTCTGATATTAGTGGTTATCGTTTGAGGGCCAGTCAGCATTGATGAAAGCAGTCATTTCAGATTTCTGGAGATTAGAGTGGGTTCAGCATAGGTTTACCATCATATGTGTCAGCACCATGATCCAAACCCCTCCGGATTAGACACGCATGACTAGACAACCTAAGCCGAGTTGTTAACAGCCAAGATTTGTCAGAGACAGTAGAGTGGATTTACAATGTATACGATCAAGATCAGATTTTTAGTATCTAGATAGAATTGTGGCCGACCGAGTGCACAACCGCTGACCAAGTGCACAACCACCGACCAAGTTGCACAACTGCCGATCAAGTGCACAACCGTCGACCGAGTTGCACAACCACCGACCGAGTTGCATGACTGTCAACCGAGTCACATAACCACCACCGAGGTGCACAACCGCCGTCCGAGATGCACTACCACCGACCGAAGATGCACTACCGCCGTTCATGTATTGCTCATCACGCCGACCGAGTAGATTAGTTAGAGCTTAGTAGGGCTAGAACTTGAGGAACAAGATATAGCTACAATGGAATTAGCAGAACAGAGAAGATTTAGGAAAAGTGAGGTTATTTGGATGAGATAGCATAGGATCTGACTTCACAGCTCTCTTGCAATCATTATTTTGACCTGACACCCTTGGGTTAGATGAATATTACAGGATAACCCCATCAGATAGAAGGTTAGTGAGGAAACGTCCTTTAGAAGGATAGTGATTCCCTTGTGTTTTGCCAACACATTTAGGTTCTCACCTTGAGACATAGGATTGAACCTTACCTTGAGTATAGAAGTACCTTCATGGTACTAATTAGGCATCATTACAGGTAGATGTTTATAGACCGACCTTCTGATGAGGATTTCACCCCAGCAGGAGAGCGATGTAGACAGAGACTTCAGACAGCATAGACCATGCTGACCAGGCAAAGTGATATCAGTGTATGTTCATCTTGATTGATAGTTTTACTTGAGAATCTACCACAGCGGTAGTAGTCATGTGAGTCAAGATTAGTGCTACAAATTGGTACGGGACGGCAGGTCACACACCACTGAAGAGTGGACTAGACATGTGTCGAACCTCATTATGAGTCCTCGTAGACTTGAGGGAGACAGTGGTTCTTCGGGTCGTTTGAACCCCGCCCGTTTAAAAATACGTGACTAGTACGGTATCGAGAAACACGTACCTACTGTTAGCTGATTAAACTAGAGCCATTTAGGAGCCGTTTCTGAGATTCGTCATTGATTGACTGTTCCACAGCCTAATCACCTGTGGCATAGTGAATTATGGTGATCTTAGACACAAGTCCATAGACCTACCAATATTTTGGCCACCCAGTATGCTACATAGGGATTTCATCTCCCCTACCACTTGTATAACACCTTGACCTTACCATAAATCAGAATGACATACCTATGTAGCGGGTATTTCTTAACCTAGTGGATCCCCCGTTTACCTGGCGTCAGATACCACATGTGAGGATGAAATGTCACCTATCGAGAGTTCTTGAGCAGTGTGACTAGATTTTCATAAGATTCAGCCTCCTTTCCTATAACCCCGAGATGTTAGGCAGAGTGGAGTTTTCACTTGAGAATTTCCACTCACCCCTTTGTATGTTTCAGTTTTACCATCAGTTTATCCAAATGAAGTTATTTTATTTTGGGACCAGTAACTTGGTACTGACGTGTTTTTATATTATATGTAGGTAATAATCACGGGCTGGAGGAGCCAGTTTGGACGGAAGAGCATTGTTGTCGCTTGCACACATGTCAGTAGATTGAGTGATTATATTGTGTTTATGATGTTATTATATAATGAATGGTGTGATTAAATGCTTGAGACATGATGATGTGGCATGATTAAATGTTAAGACATGATAGAATGTGAAACATGAATAGAGTGCGCAGTGGAAGCGTTGTGGGTTGAGACCCCAATTCTAGAATGAGTTACAGTATATTAGATTGTGTGTGAATGAAATTGTTGATATATGCATATATATTTGTATATATTATTTTGACAGGGTGGACCCTAATTGCACTTTTAGGGGAGACTTCTGTCTGTTGTATTTTAGAATTTTTATTAATTTTGATCGTAATCGTATTGTTGTATGAATTACCGTACACGTCATCCATGTAGTATTATGTTAGGATTTTGAGCATTTATCCATACATGAGGAGTCGTATCTTCATCTTACGACGCCGAGGTTAGATCTGCACGAGTTGGGTTCGGGTTAGCCGACCTAACCGAGGCCGGTAACATGTCAGTTCAGTTCACGAACGTGGACCAAATTTGGGATGTTATAGGAGGCCGAGGAGGGTGTCGACGCTGGCAACGACGACGTCGGCGGTGGAGACGGAGCGGGTGGCGGCAAAGAAGGCAAGGAGGTGGATGCTCCTTTAAAAACTCATCGGATAAACTCCCTCTTTCAAAATTCCACCACAAATGAATTTTACATCGTTGGATGCGCTTTTAACGGCTAAAGTAGAGCCTCCCCATTGTTTTTTGTATATATATATATGATACATATATCCTGCGCCTACGCTACATATATATATAGGCTGTCACGATGTACAAGGACAGCTCATATGTATGGAATTTTACTACAGTGCGCTGCCATCTTTTGGCATGCGCACCGTGCCGATAAATTATGGGCTGTCGGATCGTCGACCTCCAACCCGGCCCAGCGCGCCCATCCCAACAGTCGCCAGCTCCACCCGCCCGACCCTGCTTAACCCGTCCGACCCCGTCGTCGCCGCCACGAGCCCGCCTGCCCAGCCCCTCGCCCTGCCTCGCCGCGATTGCCACCCGCCCAGCCCCTCGCCCCGCCTCGCCGCGCGCCGCCCGCCCAACTCGCCCACGCCGCCCCGCTCTCCCCATGTCCCTGCGCGCCCTCCCCCTCCCCCGTCGCGCTGCCCCCTGCTCGCGCCCCCGGCCGCGGTGGCCGCGCCTAGGCTGCCCCGCCCCTCTGCGCGTGCGGCCGCGCCTGCCGCGACGGCGGTCCCACCGCGCCTCACTCCGCGCCCTTGCTCACCGCGCGCGCGCTGTCCGGCCGGCGCCGCCTCGGCGCGGCTGGCCCGCGGTGGCGGCCCGCAGCCGCCCCGTCCCCTCTGGCGCTGCGCCGGCCGCCGGCGCCCTCCTGGCGCGTCGGCGCTCAGCTTCATCCGCGCGGCACCGCGGCGTCGGGCAGTGTCAGCCGCCGGCGGCGCGCAGCGGCGGCGGCGCGCCCGCACTCGGACCGCGCTCGGCCGCGCCCGCCCGGCCGACAAACGGGTCCGGCAGAGTTGGTGGGTGGGTGTTGTTTTGATCAAGTCGGGCCGTCGGATCAAGATCCGACGGCCCGATTGAAATGTGAGGCAAGACAACTCCGTTTGCGTCGGTGAACTTTCATATATAGTGTATACATATATATACTATACCTATATATATATATATATATAACATGTAAATAATAATAATAATAATTACATTTCATTAATTATAGTTGTAAAGTCATCCTTCCCCAAAATCCGACAGTTTCTCCCACCTCCGATCTCCGACCAACGTTTCTGTGATCGCCGGTCTCCGGCCGCCGTCTTCACCCATGGCCGGCAGGTACGGGAACGGGCCCCCGCCGGAGGCCGGCGCGACGAAGATGACCGTCACCAACACGCCGGCGCAGGACCTGGCTCTCACCAACTTCGCTTTCTGCTCCGCCTACGATCTCCGCAACTTCGCCGCCCCCCGATCCAATCTCGCCCTCGCCCTCGTTGGTGGATCCGTCGTCCTTACTCTACAATATCCTTTTTTTCGGTTTTTTTTATTTTTATTTTATGATTTTTTTCTTTTTTTATTTCATATATATGTATGCTTGGAAGAGGAAGTGGGGATGGTGGTTTGATATGATTTTTTTTGTTGGGGGTTAGGTTATTATTGTTGAGATTTCGGATATTTGTTTAGCTGGTTTATTGTTTATACCAATTATATGTGTTCTTGATGTTTAGATGTTGGTGATATATAGCGCTTACATTATGTTGAAATTTTAATTTATTTTAGGTGGTTAATTGTTGATAAATGTTATATTTTTTATGGTTGGTAGTTTTTAATATATGGTGTTTATTTATGTTGAAATTTAGATTTTTTTGTTTTAGCTGTATATTGTTGATATTTGTGTTTTTATTGATGCCTGATAGTCCATGACATATGGTCTTGAGATTATGTTGATATTTAGATTCTTTATGTGGTTTATTTTTGAGTTATTGTATCTGTTATTGCTTCGTCTTTGATGATAAAGTGTCTTTGAGTTATGTTGGGAAAGACAGAACTCGGTGTGGTGCGGGAATCTTGATTTGTGATTTGATCTTTTTGTGGATTTTAGCCTATTAGTTTTGGGCTTTAAAAATTATTTTTAATTGGTTTAGTGCTCGTAGGTAGTTGTTCTTGATGTTTGGTGGTTGATGATTTGTAGTATTTAGATAATGGGGGAATGGGTGCAGGAATGTTTACGTTGATACGATTTTTTTGGGGCTGTGATTGTTGAGACTTCTATTTTTTTAACTGGTTTATTATTTATATATATGTGTGTGTGATGCTTGGTAGTTTGTGATACTTTGTACCAAGGATATGTTGAATTTTGGTTTGTTTGGCTGATTTATTAAAGTTCTATCATTGATGCTTCTTGGTAGTTGATTATACGACATCTTTAGAATATGTTGAAACTTGGATTTGATTAGCTGGTTTATTGTTGTTATATATACTTGTTCTTGATGCTTGGTACTAGATGACAAATGGTCTTTAGATTATGTTGAAATGTAGAGTTTTTTTTGCTGGTAGCTCTTGTTGATGCTTGATAGTTGGGGATATATATTTTTCAGTTTTTGTTGAAACTTTGAATTTTTTAGTTGGTTTAGTGTTTTGATGATATGTGGTCTGTTAGCTCTGTTGAAATTTGAATTTTTTTAGCTGGTCTAATGTTGATATATATCTGTTCTTGATGCTTGGCTGTTGATGGTGGCACGATGATTTGTGGTATTTTGAGATTGGATATTCTTTTCAGGTATGATTTGATTTATCTGGTGCAGTTTTGTGTTTGTGTGCTTGGTTTTTTGATGTTTATGGTAAAGGGGAGGATTCTATTTTGTTTGTGGCCTTAATGGAGCATACGGCTCATGATAGCATAAATGGTGGCTCCATTGCACTTAATGGGATTCAGAGGCGGCATATAAAAGTTTCTACTGGTGATTCAGTGTCAGTCAGCAGGTTTGGACGATTTTTTGGATGTTAAAACTGTAAGTTAGTGTTGATATTTTGTTTAGGTAAGTGAATTTTTATATTTTTTCACCGTTTGCATATTTGTGCCCAGATTTAATCCACCCGACAATTTTCAATTAGCATTGCTTACATTGGAATTGGAGTTTGTGAAGAAGGGCCGTAATGAAGAACAGGTTGACGCTGTTGCACTAGCTGACCAGCTGAAGAAGAGGTTCATTGGCCAGGTTGTGACAGTAGGACAGAAGGTCACATTTGAATATCATGGTATAAATTATATTTTCACTGTTAATCAGGCTGGAATTGAAGGCCAAGAAACTGCAGATCGGGGAATGATCAGTACAGAGACATTTATTGTATTTGAGACATCACCCAACTCTGGTGTTAAGATTGTCAACCAAAGGCAGGCAGCCAGTAGTAACATCTTCAAGCAGAAAGATTTTAATTTGCAGAAGCTTGGAATAGGTGGATTGAGTGCAGAATTTACAGATATATTTCGAAGAGCATTTGCTTCCCGTGTATTTCCACCCCATGTAACCAGCAGACTGGGTATTAAGCATGTTAAAGGAATGCTGCTTTATGGACCACCAGGTACTGGAAAGACTCTCATGGCTCGCCAAATAGGGAAACTGTTGAATGGAAAGGATCCTAAGATTGTTAATGGGCCGGAAGTTTTGAGCAAGTATGTTGGAGAAACTGAAAAAAATGTTAGGGATCTCTTTGCTGATGCTGAAAATGAACAGAGGACTAAGGGTGATCAAAGTGATTTGCATGTAATCATATTTGATGAAATTGACGCTATTTGTAAATCTAGGGGGTCAACCAGAGATGGCACAGGAGTGCATGATAGTATTGTGAACCAACTACTTACAAAAATTGATGGGGTTGAATCCTTGAATAATGTTTTACTTATTGGAATGACAAATCGCAAAGATTTAATTGATGAAGCACTTTTGAGGCCAGGGCGATTAGAGGTGCATGTTGAGATTAGCTTGCCAGATGAAAATGGTCGTTTGCAAATTCTTCAAATACATACAAGCCAGATGAAGGAAAACTCTTTCCTCTCTCCAGATGTGGATCTTCTGGAACTGGCTGCAAGGACGAAAAACTATAGTGGAGCCGAACTTGAAGGAGTTGTGAAAAGTGCAGTATCATTTGCCTTGAACAGACAGCTGAGCCTAGATGATCTTACAAAACCCGTGGATGAGGAAAGCATCAAGGTTACAATGGATGACTTTCTGCTAGCATTGCAGGAAGTTGTTGCTGCGTTTGGAGCTTCTACTGATGATCTTGCCCGGTGCAGGCTTAATGGTGTGGTAGATTGTGGCGTTGCCCACAATCACATCTGTCAAAGAGCAATGCTTTTGGTCGAGCAAGTTAGAGTTAGCAATGGAAGTCCACTTGTTTCATGTCTTCTGGAAGGTCCAAGTGGCAGTGGTAAGACAGCAATGGCCGCCACTATTGGTATAGATAGTGGCTTCCCATATGCTAAGATAGTGTCAGCCGAATCAATGATTGGTCTAAGTGAAGCAAGTAAATGTGCTCAGATTGTCAAGATATTTGAGGATGCTTACAAGTCTCCGTTAAGCATTGTCATCCTTGATGACATTGAGAGGCTGGTGGAGTATGTTCCTGTTGGGCCTCGTTTCTCTAATTTGATATCGCAAACCTTATTGGTCCTCCTTAAACGACTTCCGCCAATGGGTAAAAGTATCCTTATTCTAGGCACAACCAGTAAGGCTGAATTTTTGAAATCCATTGACATTGTTGATGCATTCTCCGTTTCATACAACGTGCCATCCCTGATGAAAGCAGATGTTGAGAAGGTAATGCGCCAGCTTAATGTGTTTGCAGATCGTGATATTAAAAGGGCTGCATCAGCATTGGATGATGTACCTATAAAGAAGCTTTACATGCTTGTAGAGATGGCAGCTCAAGGACCAACAGGAACGAGTGCAGAAGCTATCTACTCTGGAAAAGAGAAAGTCGACATAGTTCACTTCCTTGCTTGCCTCAAAGATGTTTTTTCCAACGATGCTATATATCCCCATGATGATTTTTAAGGGTTTTGTTTATTCACCTAACCCACTTTTTCGCTCCATGGTAACCCTATTGTTTTTTTGTTTGTTCTATTGTCATGGAGGATTGAGTGTGCTTGTAGTAGTTGATTCTCTGTTTCATGCTAAACGTCCAACTTTGTAAATGCTTATGTTTGTCAGTTCGAGATTGATCAGAGGATTGATTTTTTGAGGCATATTTTTTTGATATATAATTGAAAAATAAGAATATACAAAGGAACATTTAATTTTCATAGACCAACACGGTATGTCACCTTCTGTTATCCGTTAAGATGAAAACCAAAAAGGGTCATCAAATAGAAATTTTAATCTGCAACGCTGACAAAAATTAAAACCTTCACTTTTTTTGGTTCACTCAATTATTGGGGTCATTGTCAATAGTAACACAAAATAGGAATTGGCATTGGCTCATGTTACTTCCATAATAATAATGATAATTCAATCAAACTTTTACAGTGTTCTTATGACTGGCATTTTTGTTTCAAGTGATTCTTACTTCCACTTTTATGTACTTCGATTAGTGCTCCAAACTGTGATACAATTCCATTTAAATACCTTACATTTAGATCTAAGAATGGACATTTGTTCCCCCAAAGAGCTTAGAAGGGACATTAAAATTTTGGAATCTGTACCAACAGACAACTGAGTAAGTTCATTCACAAAACTGGTTGCACTCTCCACTATTTACATAATTCATGTTTACGCTGTGCTCAAGCACGTAGCCAGGTAGCCAGACACTTCTGAAGCAGTTCCGTAGGCTCCCTCCACGCATCGCCCCAATGCCACCCCAGCAACATAATTACCTCCAAGAAAGAATCCGTCGAGCCCACCATTTCTCAGCGCAGATTTTGCATCTTCTAAAAGGTCGAGATGGCCTATTAAGAACTGTGGTATGGCTCGAGGCCACAGCCTCACACCAAGAACAAGCGGATCTACGGCATTTGGTTTTATCAGCATTTTCCTCAGATCCCGATCCACCGACTCGATGATTTGGCTCTCACTCTGCAGTAAATCAGAAAGTACGTGCACAAGGATTTGTAACTCCACACGGATTTTAATTACTGTTGTGATGTGATAAATAAACTGTTCTGGCAAGTATTTTGCATTCTACTAGGGTAGCCAATGATACTATGAACAATTGCCTACTCGAACACTCGATGAAGAATTGTAGACGGAGAATGAAAATATTGTTACTTGAGATAAAAAGAAAGCATTTACCTGGGACAAAATTCCGATATTAGTGGCCCCTCCAATATAGTTTAAAAGAAGAACCCTGCCAGAAGGAGCTCGGTTGGGAAAAAGTGATGAACTGTATATGGTTCCTGGTGACAGACGTACAAGTTTCCAGATTAAAATAAAGAATAACTAGTACTAAAATTACAGCAAAAATGCACATGATAAAGGAACTGAAGTATGTAAATGTGTGTGCATGTTTGAGAAAAAACGAAAATCTTACCCAATGTTTCAACTCCTTGAGTACGAGGATGCAATTGGCCAAATCCCTTTAGCTCGCCATCAATCAGACATTCAGCCCTGATAGCTTCTTTTGGATAAGAGACGGTAACTGCAGCAACAGGAGGGTAGTTAAATTTTGAGAGCGCCTCTGCAGCCATACCCTGCAAGAAATAATGATTTCATCAAGCTTTCTCTGCATACATGAGAAAGAACCAGATGCTTAAAACTAAAAAGCAGTAGGCACACAGCAGATGTGCTGTTCTTCAGCAGAACATACAGAGAGAGGACGCAGCAAGTCAGAGGCAACATAAGATGGTACTGTGATCACTACACTCTTTGTTCGAACAGAAATCAGTCCTTCTGGTGTTTCATATATAAGAATATAACCTCCACCATCGAGTTTCTTTATGTTGGAGAGCTTCCACGAAAGTCTAACCTTATTGCCCAAACTAAAAGTTGAACAATGTATTAACAACATGGTCAGAACAAATCTCAAATAAGTACAAATTGTAAAATCTGGGTCCATATGCATGCCAAGAACAGTGTAAAAATAGATAGTAAATCCCGATGGGTCCGGGAAAGAGTTATAAAGTCCTGGTATGAAACAAATTGCTTGTTAACCATTACATAATTTGTGGAAAGCACATTTTTTTCAAAGGAAGATATAGAATAATGAAACCTAATTCAAACATTGTGCCTGACCTCCAGCAAGTTAATCAATTATTAAGCACTAAAGTCATAGATAAGAGGTAAACAAGTGTCTCACAAAGTTCTGATTTACAAATTTAATCATATACTAAAAGATCACTTAAGCAATTAAAAAAACATCAACAACTAGATCATCCACCTAAGCCCAAATGATTTGGCTGAGAACACGAATCCCTTAATCATTATCAGTCACAAATCTTCGCACATTTTTTTCAAAATAACTCCAGGTTCCACCATCCTTTTTGGCCTCCTTATCTTTTCTCGTCAACTGCACAAGTGCATATTCACGACACTTGACAACTGCACATGGAGTTTTCATATTTAAACAAGAACAGAGGTCTTTTTTCATTTATACTCATTTAAAAAGATGCAAAACAAATTTATATGTAAATATTTTACCCAAAAATTACCCCTTCACAATTAGATTAACTGACCTTTGCCACAAGAAAGAATAACATAATGCACGAGGTAAAGTTATACAAACTTGGATGCGTGCAGCCTCCACTTAATAGGCATACTTACCTTCACACAAATTGGAATTAAGCCAACGTGAAGGCAAGAGGTAAAGATAGAATGACTAATAGTTGCATAAGCCAGACTGTTTATCAGGTACAAAGACTTAATCATTATCTACTGGTAACAGCATCCCACATCTCAGATATACAACACTGTTCACATACAGACATTGAATAGGAATCCCGCATGGTCATGCCATCCAATTTCCATAGCATAGTGCCTATCAGGTCTAAGCACTTAACTATTATCTACTGGTCGCAATATCCCATGTCCAGATGTACTACAACGTTGACAAAGAGGCAAGGAGTAATACTATGTGGTATTACAATTTCAATAGCACAGTCACAAAAAAAGCCTGGTTTACAGGAATGTTTAAAAAAACCACATAATTGATGCACAATATGAAACTTACCTTTTAGCAATCGCATTGGGCAACATTGCAAGGCCCTTCCTAAAAGATCCCACGGTCTGACCTTTTGGCTTTGGCAAACGCCTGCAAGTTCATTGCAAATTGCAGTTAGGAAATGCCACTATGAATCAAACAACAATACAGTACTCAGTATTAGTAATGGGATAAACAATTACGGATCTCGTTGTGGCTTTGAATCTTTCCCCTTTTCTAACAATGTTTTCATGGTCCCACCAATAATACTGCCACCCATCTGCTCCAGCTTCCACACTTTCCCAAATGCTGCTTTCATACTCAATTTTGCAGGATCCCCAGCATAAACTCCTGCAATCATGCTCCTGATTTCAGTGACAGGCACACATAACCAATTCATAATCAAGCCTCCAGAAAAACTACATGAGGAGAGAACTTACCAGAACAAAATGGTTCTATCAATCGCTCAAAAACTTCATCTCCAAGATTACGGCGCACAAACTCCTCAACGGACTCTTCACGACCCTGTTTCCTTTGCCAGATGTTATACTGATCAGAAATACATTACCCAAAGAAACCTAAAGTAGCTTACTAGCTAATTACTGGCAAGCATATAATATTATGTAATATTGTAAAAATATAAAACCCACAAGCCATTTGCAATACTAGCTGAAGTATGCTTCAATGATAATTTTTAAAAGAAACACATAGTCGTGCCTAAAAACATAGTGAATATTATTAGGAAAAGCAGTCTCTGCAAAGCCACACAACAAAAATTAAGAGTAACATACTGGTGGTGGAGGTCGAATGCCGAGAGCTCCAAAACCAGCTCTAAGCTTGCCAGGGATGCTCATCAAGTCAAAGAAAGGCAGATCATTCGGTTTAGAGGGAACAGGTCTCAATTTTCCATCCCACAGTACAAAACGAGGAGCATTAGGGTCTCCCCAATACAAGTTCATCCTTCAATCCGCTATCAACCTACGAATCAAAGTTAAAAGAAAAAATTAAAATAAAAAATATAAAATATAAAAGAAAAAAAACATGATTCCATTGAGATTCCATTCAAATGACATCAACAACCACCACAAAATATTCACGAGCAACATTAATACATGTTATCAGTGCAAAGGAGGGGGAATCTCAATGGCATTAATAATTTATGGGAATTCCATTTTTATCAGATTCTCATAATTTTGCCAACATTTTACCCGGAAAAAATTATGATTCCAATAAGCGTCCAGCTCAAATAACATAAAAAAACATCGCAAGTTTTCAACAGCATGAACATACTTCATCACTACGAAGGAGGAAAAGAATCCATTTTTATCAGATTCTCATAAGTTTGCCAACATTTAACGACAACCATCACTTTAAAACATCATGCGAATAAGCTTCCCGTAAAAATGACATCACTAAACAGCAAAATGTTCATCAGCATTAACAATTTTTTACCATTATAAAGCAAATAAAGAATCCATTTTTATCAAATGCTCGTCATTTTGACAACATTTAACCATACTCATCACCTTAAACAGGCTACAAAGCAGGACAAAAATATCATGTTTATCAGCTACTCGTCATTTTGACAACATTTAACCACGCCTATTACCGCGAACAAACTACAAAGCAGGAAAAGAATCCATTTTTGTCAAATGCTGGCTATTTCTCCAATATTTAACAACAACCATCCCCATAAACA